>OZ025303.1:63989747-64145747 GCA_964019185.1 Maratus speculifer
ACAAACTTACCAGCTATACATAGCTGGGTCATTCCAAAAATAAAGGTCCCTTTTGAGAATTTTTTTTTCAAAATTTTTTTCATTTAAAATGAAATAAAAATATCTTTGAGAGGGTATATTTAAGAGTAGAAACTGAATATCAGCAGCACACTTTTTTAAAAATATTTATCACTACACTTAGAAACACAGACACATTGGCTGTAAGATGTCCCCTGTGTTACCACATTTTAAATAATTTTCTCATTTTTTCTTATTAAAATAGAAAATTGCTTTTACAATAGTAACACTTTAATATAAAAGTTCTTTTTCAGTGCCATTTAGTTTTTTGTTTATGTAAATATTTTTTCATGATATAGGCACATTATGTCCCCTGTGTTACCCCTTTTTGTATTCTCCCTGTATAAAACTTTATATAACTTGGTAAAAATTACTCTAATATAATAAAATTATAGTAAAACTTATTTATACATATTAGCCAGTGCATATTATAAAAGTGATTCATAAGAAAGTTTTTTTTCTTTTGTTCTGATAAAAGAAATGTCAATAACACAGGGGACAATAAAGTAACAAAGGGAACATTCTAATTGAACATTAAAAAATTTAACAATTTTAAAAGTGTACTTATGTATTAATTAAAAATGTATTTCTGATATAGACCAACAAATGCATTAAAAAACAGGATATTCTGTTGCATTTCACTTTTAAACTTCGGTTTTTTGTCCCTTAACAACATGGTTACGAATATCATGGTAACACGGGGGACTAGTAACACAGGAGACAAAATGAAATAAATTATTACCCATGTATTATTATTTTCATAGAAACAATGTAAAGTTAGATGGAATATTTTCTTTTAACTAAGACTTACAATTTAAATGCCAATAAACTAGAAAATTAATAATTAATCAAAATAAATCAATAGTAACACAGGGGACACACAAAAAACACACCCACCTTCAAAAATCACCTTTACTTAGATAATATTCTTCAGAATTTAACTAATGAGGAAAATGACTACCTAAGAATGAATGCTAACTCTAAAAGTACATGAATGACTACTGTTAACAACATTTAGGTTGCAAATTCTTATTTTAATATTAAGAAAAATGTGGCGGTAACACAGGGGACAAAAATTAAGGGACACATGAAATTTTCTTATAAAATGAAAAAAAAAATTACAAAAATTATTTAAAGTATATAGGGATAATATAAAGACTACAAAGACATAAAAAAAATCCTGAAAGATAACTTAAACGATACATATAGTAAAAAAATAGGGTTTAAAAATCAAAAATTGTTCTTGGGACATTTGTTTTTTGCAGGATGCAACTATTAAGAAAGTTATTTGAATAACAATAAATGGAATTTATCTCAAATTTAAACTAGTCGTTGGGGGCCACCGTAATACTTACCCATCATGGATATGTATATGAAAATAAAACATGTGAAACTATTTATACAATGCATTACAATTCATAAACAAAATTTAAATATTGTTAATATACATAGTAATGCTCTATTAAAGAACTGCTGATGTACCAATTTCGACAAATTATATAAAACGCCAAACTACACAAGTAGTACCGAACTGCGTAAAAGAAACATCCTTATAACTCCAAAAATAATAATTCTATTAACTAACAATTAACTGCGTCGGATTAAGCGTCTCATTTTCAATTAAATTATACTTCTGAATTGAAATTTGTATGAAATACAGGGTCATGAAAAATCGAAGAATGTGGAAAACAAGATTACAAATATCTCGGCAACTAATAATCCGATCGACTTCGTTCTATATGCAAAATGTGTGTTATTTTATTGCCTTTTACGTCCATTCCTTAGAACAAAAAAATTCGAAAATTTTTATATACCTTTCATCAGAACGAATTTTTCGAGAGTCCGAAAAAAATAGTTCCGGGTAATCGAGGTTGCTGATATTAAATAGGGTTTGTCCCATTCTTACATACTAACTACATACAAAATTTCAAGTCTCTATCTCAATTTGTTCGGGAGATAGAGCGTTTACAGACAGACAGACAGACAGACAGACGGACGGCAAAAAATTTTTTCTAAAAATATGTTTGTCTGAATCTCTACTATCTAAAACGTGTAAATCCGTCAAATTTTTTTTTCGATTTTCAAAACGATTGCAATACTTACCCTATACTACGTATGATGGGTAAGTAAAACTAGTCGTTGGGGGCCACCGTAATACTTATTCATCATGGATATGTATATGAAAATAAAACATGTGAAAACTATTTATACAATGCATTGCAATTCATAAACAAAATTTAAATATTGTTAATATACATAGTAATGCTATATTAAAGAACTGCTGATGTACCAATTTAGACAAATTATATAAAACGCCAAACTGCTTAAGTAGTGCCGAACTGCGTAAAAGAAACATCCTTATAACTCCAAAAATAATAATTCTATTAACTAACAATTAACTGCGTCGAATTAAGCGTCTCATTTCCAATTAAAATATACTTCTGAATTGAAATTTGAATGAAATACAGGGTCATGAAAAATCGAAGAATGTGGAAAACAAGATTACAAATATCTCGGCAACTAATAATCCGATCGACTTCGTTCTGTATGCAAAATGTGTGTTATTTTATTGCCTTTTACGTCCATTCCTTAGAAAAAAAAAATTCGAAAATTTTTATATACCTTTCATCAGAACGAATTTTTCGAGAGTCCGAAAAAAATAGTTCCGGGTAATCGAGGTTGCTGATATTAAATAGGGTTTGTCCCATTCTTACATACTAACTACATACAAAATTTCAAGTCTCTATCTCAATTTGTTCGGGAGATAGAGCGTTTACAGACAGACAGACAGACAGACAGACGGACGGCAAAAATTTTTTTCTAAAAATATGTTTGTCTGAATCTCTACTATCTAAAACGTGTAAATCCGTCAAATTTTTTTTTCGATTTTCAAAACGATTGCAATACTTACCCTATACTACGTATGATGGGTAAGTAAAACTAGTCGTTGGGGGCCACCGTAATACTTATTCATCATGGATATGTATATGAAAATAAAACATGTGAAAACTATTTATACAATGCATTGCAATTCATAAACAAAATTTAAATATTGTTAATATACATAGTAATGCTATATTAAAGAACTGCTGATGTACCAATTTAGACAAATTATATAAAACGCCAAACTGCTTAAGTAGTGCCGAACTGCGTAAAAGAAACATCCTTATAACTCCAAAAATAATAATTCTATTAACTAACAATTAACTGCGTCGAATTAAGCGTCTCATTTCCAATTAAAATATACTTCTGAATTGAAATTTGAATGAAATACAGGGTCATGAAAAATCGAAGAATGTGGAAAACAAGATTACAAATATCTCGGCAACTAATAATCCGATCGACTTCGTTCTGTATGCAAAATGTGTGTTATTTTATTGCCTTTTACGTCCATTCCTTAGAAAAAAAAAATTCGAAAATTTTTATATACCTTTCATCAGAACGAATTTCTCGAGAGTCCGAAAAAAATAGTTCCGGGTAATCGAGGTTGCTGATATTAAATAGGGTTCGTCCCATTCTTAAATACTAACTGCATACAAAATTTCAAGTCTCTATCTCAATTTGTTCGAGAGATAGAGCGTTTACAGACAGACAGACTGACAGACAGACAGACAGACAGACGGACGGCAGAAATTTTTTTCTAAAAATATGTTTTTCGGAATCTGCACTTTCTAAAACGTGTAAATCCGTCAAAATTTTTTTTTCGATTTTCAAAACGATTGCAAGACTTACCCTATACTACGTATGATGGGTAAGTAAAATTGCATTAAAGAAAAATATCTTTAAAATATCTTTTCCAATATTTAAATTTAATTTTGAAACAAAATTTTAGAAAATATAACAATACAAAGTGTCGGGACACCAAAGGGTGCTTTATTTTTGGAATGACCTAGCTCCATAACATAACAATAGATGAGCAAATCTTTGTGAGAAAACTATTTGAATGCCTTAGAATTTTTGTCAGAAATGATGGTTCTTGTAAACATACACAATGAAAAACGCAAATTAAGAGTTTCGCATAGCACAAAAATTATGTGTAAAGCTTATAACTTTAAAATCTATCATATTTATATGCATTTATATATTTGTGTGCACATCCATATTTAATATTTGCATATTAAAATGCATTATATATCTTTTGAGGCTTTTTAAAAGGTCACTTCCGGTTTCACAAAGTTCATTTCCAGTTTATATTTTGTGCTATAACTTTGCTACTACCTATCGTTGAACCAAAGAATACGACTTTTTTGGAATCCTAAATATGAACTTTAATTTAAACTAATAATAAAGAAAAACTGCTATTATTACATGCAGTCGGAAAAATATTGTAATTGTTTGTGCAATCCCGTATACGATACATAAATTTGTATGTATACCACACACTATGATGCGAAAAATGCCGAAAGAATATACAGTCGAGTCTCTATATAACGAAATCCATTGTTCCAGTAAAAAATTCGTTATATAGAGAAATTCGTTCAATAGAGAAAGCCGTTAAAATTTCTGTTTAATGTGCAAACTTTGAACAAGTATTATTTTTTATACGTTTAATTAAAAATTTGAAGTGTTTAACTATAAATATTAACGTAATATCCTATTTCTTAATTATTTGAACAGTTTAAAAAAGAGAATAGACATTTATTTAAAAGCTTAATAAAAATCACACAAGCAAAACGTACCTTAATTTTTTTGCCATTGAAAAAACAACTCAAATTTTCGGGGGTGATCTGATTGCTCGGGGAGTGAATGTCCCCCCAAGCCTCCCTCTGAAATCAACACTAATTTCAATTCCCACATTGATCGAGCTTTTATATCTGTAACAATTAAACTGACATTGTTTTTCGAAGGATGTTAAAAGATGTGTGGGAGGTGGGGGGGGGTCGTGGAATGAATTCGTTGTACTTAAAGAACAAGGAGATTCAAGGTAGAGAAGCAATATAAAAAACTCAGCCTTGAGCGATAAATCAAAAATAAGTGATGAAAATTTGATTCCATGTGATTTCGAAGCTTTTTTTAAACTGAATAAATAAAGAACATTTTATCAAAAAATTCGTTATATGGAGATAGATATTTCGCTATATAGAGACTGTTTTTAATGTAATCATGAAAAAAGGGGACCGTTCCTGCTAAAAATTCGTTATACAGAGAAATTCGATGTATGAAGTTTCGTTATAGAGAGACTCAACTGTATTTTCTATTTTCTTTTGTTTAAATTATACTTTATTATCCAAAAAGAAATGGTAGATTCAATATTTAAAAAAAAAAAATCAAAAATTTAATATATTTTAGGTTTTGACTTTTGAACTGCCCTTAAGCGCATAGCACAGTTCTCTTGAAACTTTCTACCCAGCAGTTTTCGTAAATAAATGAAAATGTACTTCAGTCTTCTTCTAAATTTTTCCATGAACCACTTTTCATGACATATATCCACCATCGATTAGGCATCTAAATTCCTGGTTTCCCTACTCCCCAGGCCATATATGTATGTGTAATGTGCAGGTGCAATATCAGCAAAGTCAGTATAACCACAGCCAACTAGACAGTACATAAGGCCTACCCATTTCGCTAAAAACCGCCGAAAAATGAAGCTGGATCAGCTTCAAACTGTGAACCATTTCAATGGTCCACGTGTGAGTCCACGTGACACAAACACTGTCCAAATTAGCATTCGAGTAAGTTGTTTTCTGTTTGGTGCATATGGATCGGCACATGGTCATTGTTTTGGTTCAGGGTTTGCACGATTGGTTAGAATAACTTGGGCAAGGTATTAAAGTCCTCTGGCGGGAGACTTCATACATTAATCTCAAATAGTTGGGCCTACAGATTTACTGCGCCATGGCACAACACATCAGTGATAAAAATAACAGGCTCTGCAATTAGATCGGCAGGAGGGTTGTCCACTGGATGGCTGTCATGCGGCGATCAGGCGGACAACTACCCCGATGCCAGACAAATAACTCATTCGGCTTAGGAAAATGCTGGAGGCTAGGAGTTTGGTTATCGGATTAGTGTCAACCGGTGTCCGGCAAGTGCGCTAATGGCACCTGATGCATGTAAAATCCGTCATGGGTGCAAAGTCCTCCAAGTTAACTGTGAATTATACTTCTGGAGATGCCTTGCCAGGTGAGGGTCTCGTCATCTTATCAAAGTTCTAAATTACGAGATCAAAACGTGTAGAAAACCGCAAGTACCAAATAACAAGAGCAAAGGGTTAAACAACCGGGTAAACTAAGCAGTAGGCAATACCATTAAGGACCTGACACATAACACTAACTTCTTGCGGTCAGGCGTCGCTATTTTTGATCTTTCGTGTCGGCGCTTTGATGTATAAATTGCTCTTTCAGTGAACTTTTTGAACTTCAAGAGAGAAATTGAACTCGAAATCAGTTGACAGCTTTACGACTGAAGATGGGGTAGATAAAACTTTCCCTTCCTTTGTCAATTTGGTAGGGTCAGTCCCTCAAAAATAATTTAAAGAGGTTTCACCATTGTTCCGTTCGGAAACAAAGATAGATATATTGCACTTTTAATGTAATAAAAAGTAGTGCTGTTCGCTCGCAGCCTTAGGTTAAATATCGATACGATCGACAGATTTATTGCTATGACGCGGCGATTAGGCAGTCACCCGCCCCGATACCAGGTATCAAACCCGTTTAACTGGGGAAACCTGGGAGGTAAGGGCCTGATTATCGGTTAGAAAGATAGAAAATGTACTTCAGCGCTTTCGCGCCCCATCGCTTCTTTATTTAGGAACTTCAATCTCGATGCATACGCCAGTGAAAAAATTCAATTCTCTTTTTCATTCATGAACAAGTCGGAAATTACATGTCAAGAGTAACAAATGAGGTGCGTTCGTACTATAACGATGTATTAAAAATATTCAGATCTTGATGCAATAGTATACATTACTTCGGATACAGTAATCTATAGATATAGGGATCTATAGATATAGGGATAGCCGAAATCTTCTGTGTATTCCTGTAAACACTATAGGCTTTCTATTATGCAGGAAGTAACTTGTTGTAAAGATCAGCAACGAATATCAATTTCATAAAATGTGACATAGGTTAATATAATTGAAACGTGCTCCAAACAATGTTTTCCCCTAGATCCTTATGTAATGGAATACTTTTGTGTGGTTCTGTATATTAATGAAAAATATTCTTTGCACCACAAATTGTACAAAATGTATATTTTAGTGTATATGCTTCATAGATGCATATCAATTTTATTATGTTCGAAAGCATGCAACATCATTAAAAAGCACTTGAAACTATTTTTTCAACTCCAAATGGCGTAATGAAACGGAATAATTTTGGTTGTCTCTGTGTTAAATGAGGTATGTTCGTAAAAAGTTTTTAAATTATTCAGATCTTGCTGTTATAGTACACAGTACTTCAGATACAGGATAGTGGTCGAAATCTTTTTTTGTGTTCCTGTAAATACACAGGAAGTAACTTTTATTATACCTCAGCAACGTACATCATTATTCATTATGTAAAATAGTTTAATATAATTAAAACACGCAACAAATAATGTTTCCCTGTATAGCATTATGTAATGGAATACTTTTGTGCGGCCCTGTAAATTAATAACAAATATTCTTTGCACCACTGATTATATAGAATGTATATTTTAGTATATATTTCATAGATGCATCATATCAATTTTATAATGTTCGAAGGAATGCAATATCATTAAAATGCATTTGAAACTTCTTTCCCTATTGATCGCAATGTAACGGAATACTTTTGATTGTCCTCGTAATTGATCTAGGCATCCGATTTTCAAATAATAATTATATATTTTAAATTTTAAACGATTAAAATGCATTTTAAACTTTTTTCCCCATTGACCGTAATGTAACGGAATATTTTTTATTGTCCCTGTAATTGATCTATGCATCCAATTCTCATAAAGTTTGAAATAACTCGACAAATTTTAATAATTATGTATCTTAAATTTCAAATGCTCTGGTTGGATAGTTTTTGCGTTGTTATATGTGAATAGAGGGACAGTCGGACGGACTGGACGATGACTATAGGTGCTACGTATTTAAATAATTACGTACGAACGCACCTAAAAATCAAATTTCTTACCATTTTTTCTGCAAAGTATCCGCAAAAAAGCGAGAATGCTGCAGTTGACAATCCTGTTGCAAAGAATACCAATCCTGCAGTGACTGCAGACGGATTGAACTAAAAAAGAAAATGGGAAATTACTTCAACCGTAAGTACTTTAGTGTTACACCTTGATTAATTATATTCATCGCGATAATTTAGTGGATAAGATGGATGGATTTATTTGTTAGTTGAGTTAATGATCATCATCATCATAAAAGCCTAAGTCATATGTGACTGTCATCAGCACTTCCGGGCTTACCCACTTCACTCTTTATATGCAATGCAGCCAATTTCATGTTAGCCAGCGCAGGTGATAAGTCGCCAAATTATTGTATATTTGGTACTTCTAGGTTATCCCGTCGACCAATTTCGCTAAATTATACAAATCGCCAAACTAATAGCCAAATTATACATGTTGACATAATTTTTATTTTAAATAACGAAAAAACATATAATTAGTAGAATATTAATGAAAATATTAATAAAAAGTCGAAATAAAAATCACTTAATGGCATTTTAACTACGTGAATCGCATTTAATGTCACTGAATGAGACATTCACGATCATCCATTATTGGCATTTAATCTTATAGTTTGGCGATAATTTCTTGGTCGACGGGATAACCTAGAAGTACCGTATATTTATTATAAGCGAATTTGGCTGTCATCAACAATTTGTGGCGATGACCACTTTGCTTTTCATAAACCAAGCGGCCAGTTTAAATCAAAATTATTTTTCCGGATAAAGCTGTATAAAAGTTATACTTTTATAGAGATCGCTTGAAAAAAATAATATTTGAAAAATGAACTACGTTGAAGTACATGGATATTTTGAGATTACTTCAGTGAAATTTAAATTAACTTCCCAAAATCTGTTTCCACCAAAGTAAACAACAACAACAAAAAAAAAAGATTCATTCTCTAATAATTGAAAAAAAAAATAGTTTATAAAGGTAATAATTCATATAGCAAGTTCTCCAACCATTAATCTTGCCATGCAAAAATAATTCGAGCATGTAATCCAATCATACTTCAGTTTCATTCTGTTAGGTGAAATGCAATACAACTCAACTCTCAAAACGGTACTTGACACTATGGTGATTGCTATGGTTACCATCGGAAGGTTGGAAATATTTCGCAGTTTAGAATGGCAGTGCCTTGAGCGGTTACCATAGCGATCACAGACGGTAATTTGTTTACGTGTTAATTAGCTTGTTGTTCTATGATAAATGGAGTCAGAATTTGCGCTCATAGTTCTGTAGAATAAAATAGAATTAGGTTAAAACATCTGCGTGTTATTTTATGACAACCAATCGGGACATTTTGGTGACCTCTGGACTGTAGAAAAATACCATGAGCAATCGGAGAATGAGATTTTCGTAGATTGTGAAGGAGACCTTGTTCCCTTGTGATGAAGTAAATCATGCAAAATGATTATGGATATGTTAGCTGGAAAATAGATAAGTACTTCTGAATCATTTGTCTGATATTTCTTCTATTATTTTACAGTAAAATTTTAACTCGCGAATTTTATTTTGATTTAACTGTGCTTTTTCTATATTAATAATTATAAATCATGTCTAATGTCGATGCTGTTCAAATCCCCATACATAATAAATCAGACCCTGCGCTTTGGTTTGTAATGTGCGAAAGTACATTTGCTTTAGCTACCCCCAAAGCAATAACAGAATCTGTTACAAAATATAACTATATTGTGTCGCATCTTCCACCCGATATTGCATCAATTGTTCGTGACATATTAATGCAACCGGATGCTACCGATCCTTATGCCATCTTAAAAAAGGAATTAATTGCGCGTTCGGGAGAGTCATCCCAGCAAGAAATACGGCAACTATTGTCTGGGGAAGAACTAGGCAATCGGAAACCTTTAGATTTATTACGTAGCATGAAACGTCGCGCGGAATCCCTAAATGTTCCTGACAATTTAATGTTAGAGTTATTTTTGACGCGTTTACCAAATTCTGTTCAAACAATTTTAGCGGCTGTTTCTGATTTAACCCTTGAAAAGGCTGCGGAAATTTCGGATTGGATTTCGAAGGTTACTCCGTCCTCTCTTTCTGCATTTACCGTGTCCAGCGCGAATGAACAGTCAATAGAATATAAATTTATGAGAGAAATTGAAAAACTAAATACTGATAAACTACGTTTGAGAGAAACCTGGACAGAACTGCGCATGGGCGAAAAGAGCGAGTCCAATGCGAAAATGGGAGACTTCGTACCATCTCGAGGATGAGTTTATTTATTAAACATCCTAGATATGCCGATTTTTTTTGGCGAATACCTTTTTGTTTCTCTAATTCAATTATCTGTTTCTAAACATTACATTGTAATTCAGTTACACTAAAAAAAGTTAAAAAAAAGACAAATATAATAAAAAAGATGATTTAAAGGTATGGTTATAACTTTTCCCCTCGCAATATAGCGTAACTTAATCTTTTTAGAATTAACGCCTGAATGGTGTGATTTTAAAACTTGCCAGATTAGCAAATTTTTAAAATTATTTCGCTACATTATTGTGTACATTATTTATTTATATTATTTGCATACATTGGATATAAAAATGAGAAATGACGCAGATACCATATACGCGCAAGGTTTGGTAAAAAAAAATTTCTAACGTCAATTTGGCGAAAACCTCATTTTCGAATGCTGGTTAAATATACATTTTTAAATTATTTTCTATTATTAAAAAAAATAACAATAAATAAAACAATTTTTAAATATAATAAATTTTAAAAACAAACAACAATAGAGCAAAAAAATTTTTACATAATTAAAAAAAATTAAGGTAAATAAACAATTTATCAAAAAATAAACAATATCAGGGTTGCCATATTAGGCAAAATAACGACATTCTGGCGCCAAGTAAATCCCAGTGAGTATATGACACACAAGTGTCCTGAATATTTAGGTTGTTAGAATTGGCGAATTTCTTGCATAGCCGCCAAGTCAGATGCCAAGCAGTCGCTAAAACTGCATTTTAGTCATAAATATAAATGAAAAAAAAAACAGACATGTTTTTATTAAAATTCACAAAAATGCAGGAGAATATATATATTTTGGAAAGGTTATTCCGAGAACTAATTATAGGTCCACAATCTATTTATTTTAAAATAAAATTTCACTCGGAACAAAAAATAGAAAACAATATTTAATATCATTTCTCGGCCTCATAGGCTATTACCCCCAAAGTCTGAATGGAATCGGCTTGGCATTCTGCCAAGTGAAGACCTTGCAAAGCTGGTATATCAGTAAGCGCATCGATCAAATTGCATTTTCACGTGGGCGATCACCATACCGTAGAAATTCCAGTAAACCTCGCGAGCGAAATAACAGTACTAAGCGCGATTCATCTATTTGTTGGTACCATCGACGATTTGGAACAAAATGTAGAGAAGAAAAATGCGTAAAACCATGTTCTTGGTCGGGAAACGAAATAAGCAAAGACTAGAGGCGACTTATTCTTTGCCTCAGCAGTCACGTCGCCTGTTCATTAAAGACCGGACAACAAATGTTTCCTTTCTGGTCGACACAGAGTCGGATGTGTCAATCCTTCCTGCCAATAATTTACAAAAACGGAATCCACCCGTACAAACACTTTTGGCTGCTAATTCTTCAACTATAAATGTTTATGGTCAACAAACCCTTTCTCTAGACTTTAACTTAAGGCGAAAGTTTAATTGGACTTTTCTAGTGGCAAATGTTAGTACACCAATATTGGGAGCAGATTTTCTCCATAATTTCGAATTGGTCCCAGATCTCCGTTATAAATGTCTAAGGGACTTAAAAACAAAATTTGAAACAACAGGCCACATCCATTCATTCAGTAAAAGCAATCACTATTGATAGTATGTATAATGAACTTCTAATAAAATTTCCATCTATAACAAAATTACCAGATCTTAATCAGCCTGTTAAACACAACGCAATGTATTTTATTACAACAAAAGGACCTCCAGTTGTGGCAAAACCTCGAAGGTTGGCTCCGGATCGCCTGAAAATTGCTAAAATGGAATTTCAAAATATGATACAACTCGGACATTTAAGACCTTCATGTAGCAATTATGCATCACATTTGCACATGGTTCCAAAAAAAGGAACTGTGGAGTGGAGACCTGTAGGTGATTATCGTGCCTTGATTGCGCAAACTGTAAAAGACAGATATCCGATTCCGTGTATAGCTGATTTTACTGCTAATTTACGCAACACTAAAATTTTTAGTCACATTGACCTAATCAAAGCGTATCATAAAATACCAATCAATCCTGATGATATTCCTAAAACAGCGATATGCACACCTTTCGGATTATTCGAAAGCACACACATGCAGTTTGGCTTATGCAATGCATCTGCCACATTTCAGAGATTCATCGACGAAATAATACGTAATTTACCTGGCGTCTATGCTTTTATTGATGATATACTTATTGCCTCTAAAAATGAAGAGGAGCATTATCATCATTTAAAAGCCTTATTTTCCAAATTAGAAGAATATGGTTTGTGCATAAATATTTCCAAGTGCACTTTTGGTAAACCTATTATCGATTTCTTAGGATTCCGAATATCTGAACACGGTATTCAGCCACTCCCTGATAAAGTTAAATGTATAATTGATTTTCCACAGCCCACAACTTTATCTCAACTTCGACGATTTTTGGGAATGTTTAATTTTTATAGATCTTTTATACACAAAGCTGCACACATACTTGCGCCTTTAGTGCAATTATTAGAAGGCCATCCAAACAAAAGGAAATCTCGTTCCCGTGTTCCTAAAACTTCCCAACCGATTAATTGGAGCGAAGATGCTGAAAAGGCTTTCACAGATGCCAAAAATGCCATAGCTCAAGCAGCTCTTTTACGGCATCCAATTCCAGGTGCTGAGTTAAGTATATGGGTTGACGCTTCAGATGTCGCGATAGGCGGCACTCTTATGCATTTTTTTCAGGAACATTATGAACCTTTAGCTTTTTTTTTTCCATGAAATTAAACAAGAGTCAGCGGAATTGGCGGGAATTTTTTTCTATTTATTCAGCAATAAAGAAATTTCGGCACATATTAGAGGGGAGAAATTTTAAAATTTATACTGATCAGAAACCGTTAATTTATGCATTTAAGCAAAATCCCCATAAATGCTCGCCTCGGCAATTACGCCATTTAGATTTTATTTCCCAATATTCCACTGACATTAGACATGTACCAGGTTCCAAAAACACTGTAGCAGATTGTCTTTCAAGAATTGAAATTGATTCTATTTCAAAATCTCCAATCTTAAATTTTGATGATTTTGCAGAAGCTCAGAAAGATGATTCAGAGCTACAAAACCTGCTACATAGTTCATCGCTAAAATTGGAACTGAAACCTTGCCTCATTTCTGATCGTAACCTACTATATGATATTTCCACAGGTACTACGCCTTTGTGGTGGCATAGCAGCCACCACAAAGTTAATTTGTTCCAGATACGTATGGCCAAATATGAAACGAGACATCAAAAACTGGGTTCGTTGCTGTGAGTCGTGTCAAAGATCCAAAATACAAAGGCACACCAACGCACCTCAGTCTCTCTTCCTGATGCACGTTTTTCCCAGATTCACATAGATATTGTGGGTCCCTTGCCTCCATCTGACGGTTTCAGCTATCTTTTAACGATTATCGACCGATTTACCAGATGGCCAGAAGCTATACCCATATCTGATACACTAGCCAAAACAATTTGCAATGCCATATTCAAGCACTGGATTTCAAGATTTGGTTGTCCTTCACTCATACACTGTTAAAAATCTGCAGCATTTTATCCAGTCATTTGACCGTTTTCTACAAAAAAAAGTAAAACAACCGTCTTTTTACGTTATTCTGAACTTATTATTACCAATTTTATGGTCAGAATAGAGTTAAATTACGGTTATGTTACTGTTTTTTCAGAAAACGGTGAAATGACTGTACAAAATGCTGCAAGATTTTTAACAGTGTAACCACGGATCAAGGCCCCCAAACGCGATCATCGATTTTTGATGAATTTACGAAAATGTTGGGAACAAAGAAGATCCGAACCACAGCTTATCATCCTATATCCAATGGCATTATCGAAAGATTTCATCGACATTTAAAGTCATCCATCAAAGCTTACGAAACCAACAGATGGACCGAAGTATTTCCGATAGTTTTACTAGGCATTCGCACAGCAGTGAAGGAAGATATATAAGCTTCTTGCGCTGAACTTGTTTTTGGCACTATGTTGAGACTACTATGTGACATGCTGGATGAATCTATAATCCAACCATGCAACGAGAACTTCGTCACTCAACTAAGAAACACCATGCGGCAGTTAAATCCAGTTGCTACATCAGCTCATTGCCACGAGAATTTCTATATACACCCTTCCTTGACATCTTGTTCACGCATCTTTCTAAGAGTGGATCATGTACAACCTCCACTGTGTCAACCATATACTGGTCCTCACAAAGTTTTAAGTAGAACTGGAAAAACCATAACAATCGAACTCAATGGTCGTAAGTCTACGGTATCAATAGATCGTGTGAAGCCAGCTCATTTGATTTCTCAATTAGACTTGTTGACGAAAACTGTCCCAGAGAACTCTAATTTAAAACTCTCTGTTAAATCGGACAGTAATCCTGACCAAACAAAAACTGTCGCACGTTCGGGCAGACATGTCCATTTTCCTAAAAAACTGGCATCTTACATTACTTCCTGAAGTTATTGTTAAAACTGTTCATTTTGCATATCTATATATTATTTCTATATTTTATTATATTTCTTATTTTGTTGTATTTCAACGTATATATCTCTTTGTAATTTTTTTTTCAACCAGCGTGAATTCTGACCTAAAAAAAAGAAAACTTAAAAGTAATTATAAATTATAGCGTTTCTTCGATATCCTTCGTCACTGGGGGGATACTCTATGGTGATTGCTATGGTTACCACCGGAAGGTTGGAAATATTTCGCAGTTTAGAATGGCAGTGCCTTGAGCGGTTACCATAGCGATCACAGACGGTAATTTGTTTACGTTTTAATTAGCTTGTTGTTCTATGATAAATGGAGTCAGAATTTGAGCTCACAGTTCTGTAGAATAAAATAGAATTAGGTTAAAACATCTGCGTGTTATTTTATGACAACCAATCGGGACATCACAGTGAAATGTAAGTAAGCCAACTCATATAATATTCAATATACAATTAAATAACTGGCATTAAATCAAAAATATTTTGGTTTAATGTAAGGGTAGGACATCATTAAAGGTCCTTTGCGGAAAAAGTCAAAGACCAAATCATAAGACCTGGAGACCAAACTGGTCGCCAGGGCGGCTAGTTGTCAATAAAGTACCACACTTTAGTTTAAATTTAATAATTCCTTTATCGCTTCCATTTGTTTTGTCACGAAATCTTTTCACCGCGAAATCTTTATCAAGCAAGCTATAAGTGAAAAAACTATACACTTAAAAAAACGGATAGTTTTACGGAGATTGTATTGTGAATACAATGCAGTACATGAAAATATGAAGCAGAATAATATTGCATCTTGTGCTGCAGTTGTAGCCTTCCAACATATGATAGTGAGAACTTCCAGGCTGGATATCGTTTCAAGTTGTTTAGTGTGGAGAACACCAGTGCATTACACTGATCACCCGGGTTCGAGTCCCTTGGACACTTTTACTGTTAAAAAAACAAAATACATAATAAAATAAGGGTACTACTAGGTTATCCCGTCGACCAAAAAATTATCGCCAAACTATAAGATTAAATGCCAATAATGGATTATCGTGAATGTCACATTCAATGACATTAAATACGATTCGCGTGTTTAAAATGTCATTAAGTGATTTTTATTTCGGCTTTTTATTTGTATTTTTATTAATGTTCTACTAATTATTTTTTTTTCGTTATTTAAAATAAAAATTACCTATGTCAACATGTATAATTTGGCTATTAGTTTGGCGATTTGTATAATTTGGCGAAATCGGTCGACGGGCTAACAGAGTAGTGCCAAAATAAGAATAAAACAATGTTGAATTCGTTAAGTGCTACTTGGGCCACTCAAAAAATCCCGGATGATAATGTTAAGTCTTGGGGTACGGGGGAGCGTTATTTTTAAATACCTCGCTCAAATTGTAATATTTTTACATCATTTGTTTTGCATAAGATAGCTGAGGACGATCTATAACCGGGCCAGTTTTTACCTTTTCGATTTCGGTTATATATTTTTAATACTATGATATTTTCAGTTTCAGAACAGGCACCAACCGAAATTAAAAGTAATTTTTTTAGAAAAATCTAAAAACAAAATCGAAAAAGTAAAAACTGGCCGGTGTGTTAGATCGGTCTCAGCTATCCTATGAAAAAACGGTACTACTCTGTTATCCCGTCGACCAATTTCGCCAAATTATACAATTCGCCAAACTTATAAGCCAAATTAAACATATTGACACAATTTTCGTGTTAAATAATGGAAAAACAAATAATTAGTGGAATATTAATAAAAATACAAATAAAAAGTTGAAATAAAATTGTTTAATTGCGTTTTAAACTCGTGTACTTTATTTAATGTCACTGAATGCGACATTCACGATCATCCGTAATTGGCATTTAATCTTATAATTTGGCGATGAATTTTTGGTCGACGGGATAACCTAGTAGTACCGAAAAAACAATCATTTAAAAATATTAAAATTTGAGCGAGATATTTGAAAATAACTCTCTCCCCATAGACTTAACATTATCATCCGGGGTTTTTTTGAATGACTAGTGTGGGCTTTTAAAGCTTAAAGGTCTTTTTGAATGGCTCTTTAAGCTTAATGCCCCACACCAGTCACTGAAAAAGACTCGAATGATAATGTTAAGTCTATGGGGGCGTTCTTTTCAAATATCTCGCTCAAATTTTAATTTTTTTTGCTTAGGATAGCTGAGGACGTACAACCGGTCTAGTTTTTACTTTTTCAATTCTGGTTTCAGATTTTTTTTTTTAACTTTCGAAACCAGTCTTGAAATTGAAACTACCATTAATATAAAAAATATATAACCAAAATCAAACTAGTCGTTGGGGGCCACCATAATACTTACCCATCATATAAATGCATATATAATTTATGAAAATAAAACATTTGTAAACTATTTATAAAATGCATTGTAATTCCAAAACAAAATTTAAATGTGTATTTAAATATTTTTATTATGCATAGTAATGCTCTATTAATGAGTTCCTGATGAATATATTTCTACAAATTATACAACACGTCAAACTACTCAAGTAGTACTGAATTGCGAAAAAGAAACATCCTTATAACTTCAAAAATAATAATCTTATTAACTAACGGTTTATTGCGTCGGATTAAGCGTTTCATTTCCAATTAAATTCTCTCATAAATCGTCTTATTTGAATTGAGATTTGATTGAAATACAGGGTCATGAAAAATCGAAGAATGTAGAAAACAGGATTACAGATATCTCGGCAACTAATAATTCGATCGACTTCGTTCTTTATGCAAAATTTGTGTTATTTTATTGCCTTTTATGTCCACTCCTTAAAATAAAAAAATTCGAAAATTTTTATATACCTTTCATCAGAACGAATTTTTCGAGAGTCCGAAAAAAATAGTTCCAAATAATCGAGGTTACTGATATTAAATAGGCTTCGTCCCATTCTTACATACTAAGTGCATACAAAATTTCAAGTCTCTATCTCAATTTGTTCGGGGGATACAGCGTTTACAGACACGCAGACAGACAGAATGTAAATGTTTTTTTTTTTTTTTCTAAAAACATGTTTTTCGAAATCTTAATTGTCTGAAACGTGTAAATCCGTCAAAAAAATTTCGATTTTAAAAACGATTGCAAGACTCACCCTATACTACGTGTGATGGGTAAGTGAAAAAAAAAAACCACTTTAAAAACTCTTGGTCGCGAGCGAATGCGAAAAGCAAAATCTGACCATTTGCTGCAAACTAAAGAAACTACACTGTAAAAAAAAATCTGTAGTACTACTAGAAAATCTCTAGGCAACTGGGATTCCATAAACTTTTCTAGTAACCAATACAGTTCCTTCTTAAGTAACACTACTGCATTAAACTTAGTAAACAGCACACAGACTTCCTTAGTGAACATACTAAGAAATCATTAGTAGACATTACAGGTGCTTTTTTAGTTGGAATACTAAGAAATGATAAGTAGCATTACAGATACTTCTCTTGTACCTTCACTAAGAAATGGTTAGTAGTATTACAGATATTTCTCTTGTATCTTCACTAAAAAATTCTTAGTAGCCATTACAGGTCCTTTAGGATGTTTACCAATAAACGGTTAGTAGTTTTACAAATACTTCGCTTGTATCGTTACTAAGATATTCTTAGTAGCCATTACAGGTATGGTTAGCAATACTACTAACCATTTCTAAGTAAAAGTACAAGAGAAGTATTTGTAACACTACTCTTGATTTTTCAGTATGTTTACTAAGGAAGTCTGTGTCCATTTCTAAGTAAAAGTACAAGAGAAGTATTTGTAACACTACTCTTGATTTTTCAGTATGTTTACTAAGGAAGTCTGTGTGCTGTTTACTAAGTTTAATGCAGTAGTGTTATTTAAGAAGGAACTGTATTGGTTACTAGAAAAGTTTATGGAATACCAGTTGCCTAGAGATTTTCTAGTAGTACTACAGATGTTTATTCAGAAATGGTTTGTAGAATTACAGATATTTCTTTCGTATCTTAACTAAGAAATTGTTAGCAGCCGTTACAGGTCATTTTTAGCATGTTTATTAAGAAACTTTTAATAGAATTACAAAAACTTTTATATATTTTATTATTTTATTTTCATATTAGAGCATTTATAAGAAAACATCTGTAACACTTCTAAGAAGCTGTAGTAATGTTACAGCTACTTTTCTCATGATTTGCACAATAATTTTAAACAGGTAAGCTAATACCAGTTAGGAAAATTTGAAAGAATAAGAAATATCTAATAAATATTAAGCAAGCCAAATACTCTGCAATAATTTTCTGTATGCCTTTCATATTTTATGCTACAAAATTTTATAAATAATATCAACTTTTTTTACATAAAATATAGATTACCCTTTAATATAACTTCCATTTGAGTTTCTGTTAAATTTTCAATATAGATCTATATCTGTAATAAATGCATTTGTATTTAGTATACAAATATTTTAATAATTAAACTAATTAGTCTTGTAAAATAAAATATTAAGAAATATTTCGCTTACTATATTCCATATTCTTTTTAACTGTTTTTAATTATTTATAATAATTGTTTTATTGGTTGTTTATCTACAAATGTTTGCAACAAATATATATTTTACAAATAATTTCCTTTGATTTAAATATGTATCTTCTTTTATTATCTTTTAATTTAGATCCAGAAAATAAAATATCTTTTTACTAAACAATACTTGTATATTTAGTAATTTCTTTAAAAATGGATTTTTGCACAGAAATAGACATAAAAGCATTAATGTAGAGAAAAGTTCTACCCCCCCCCTCCCACACACACACACACCACATTTCATTAAAAACAGCATTCTTTTATAACATGTAGACATGAAATATCATTTTCCTTTTTTTGGACTCTTAAGTAAAGTTCACAATTTTTGTCCAAAATTTCAATTCTAAGAAATCACTAATGCATATATACAGTCGAACCTCGTTAAGATGAACCTCAGGGAAAATCAAAATTTTGTTCTTGTCAACAGTAATTCACGTTATCAGTATCAAATCTTTATAATTGCCTTTATAGGGGACTGTGAAAACAATTCATGTTAAAAGTAATTCACATTAAGCGTGTTCATACTAATAAGGTTTGACTGTACTTAGAAATCAGCTTCAAATAAAAATTTTACTTAGTGCAAAATTACTTAAGCTCTTTGAAATTTATGCAATAAAGTATCTTTTTTGCAAATTAAAAACATATTACTATATGTCAAAGCATGTCTGTGAATAAAGCTGACACATATAGAGAGAGGTAACAATTCATTTCTCTCTCAAATTTAATAATTTCTAATCATAAAGCAAACAATGGAGTAAGTTATTTGAAGACTGTATTTCAAATTACTGATTTTTCAAGATTTTAAAAATAATTTTCTAGCACAATTCTTTTTTAAAAAAATCAGTCTTTATCATATGCGCTAAACTAACTCATTTGCATTTTTCTACACGGATAAAAGAATTTCAGGTGTCAAGATTATTATACTTCATATAAAAATTCTTAAAATGTTGTGGATTAGAGAAAAACTTTTGCAACTAATTCTGAAACAGAATATTAATGTTTTAGACATTTTTTAAATAAAATTTACTAAGTTCTTAAACCCAGTATATGTATTTCATAGTAGCATTTTCTTTGTACCTCTAAGATTCAATAATAATTTAATATGCTAAACATTTTGAAAATAACTACGTTTGGCAGCAGGTGCATTTTGTCTACAAAAATATAATTATTTTTAAACAGAGGTGAGAGAAAAAAAAAAAAAAAAAACTTGTCAATGGCAGTCCATTATTACCTGAAATAAAAGGTCACATACACAATAAAAAAAAAACACACACAATTCAGTTGACTTGCGGCATACCGCTTCATTTATTGAACATACAAATTATGTTTATTAAAAGATATATATGATTAATATTCAATAACAATACTTTTTACATATAAAGATTTCTTCAGACAGTGTTGGGATGCTGCTGAACACTGCCTGCTCTTTGGTGAAAGAAAGTAGTCACTTTATTAATGTATTTAATGCATCAAAATTATAGGCAGGATCTGCAATCTTGATATACTTTCTATGAAGATAATCCAAGTCAGTTAAATGGGAATTGCTCCAAACATCCAATTAATCTTTCCACCTGTTTTGATAATGAAAGGAAGAAACTTTTAAGATATAAAATTGATATTTGTGCAAGCATAAAATAATTCAGCATTCATACTCATTTTCCAAGAAAAAATCCCCTGATGTATTATACGGGTCGGTCAATTTTCCCATATCAACAATTAACATTTTGATATTACATATGATAATAAAGCATGCAAACAATAAGAATTGCCTCCAATATTCCAGAATAGACTAATTTTGGTAGGATTCCCCAGGTTTGGGAATTTTTTTGTAGTACCCCTGATTTTTACAACCTAAAATTCATCCCCTGATTTTCCCAGGAATCCCATATTTCCTTGATGAGTACGAACCCTGTACTGTAATTTCACTAAAATATGAAAATGGGATATTTTAAAAAGATATATTTGATATATCTTTTTAAAATATATATATTTTAAAAAGAAAGAAAGAAAAGGAACAGTACCACCTAGCGTTATTTCTGATTCCACTGTTCAAGCATAAATTTCAAGTTTTATGAGCTGTAATGAGCTCGAGAATGAAAATTTCTGGTATAACCAGAAATAATTTCAGAGAAGAGGGGGGGGGAGGGGTAGATTCAGGTATGAAAATTTATTATTATCACAAAGCAACAAATAGAATTTAATTTTCAGACTTGTAACTGCATGTTTTTTATGATTCAACTAGAGATTTCTATTGTAGGTTGGCAAAAAATCATTCTTTTTTTTCAAAAAAATGAAAAAAAAATTGCTTTTTTAGTTTAAAGTTTATTTTAAAATTCATTTCCCATTGCATACAATGCAAATCTGTTGATAAAATAAACATTTTTGGATATTATATAAAAGTAATGTAACATTTTAAAATACTAATCATTTCTAATTTAAACATTAGTGATAACAGTTCAGTAGATATATGTTCAAAGCATAATCTGCTCTACACAATACAACATTGATACTTTGAAAATCTTATGAAGAATCTTTTGATTAATAATATAATACATATTTGATACAAATCAATGAATATATTATTCTGGGGTTATTTTTAATATACAAAAACTTCTGATTATTTTGTTTTCTCTGTGATAATTTCAAATGTCAAATCAACATATTTTTACCATTTAGATTAAACAAGTAACAGAAAACATTGATTTGTATTAATGAAATAGTGCAATACATTATTGAAATACTATTAACACTCAATTTTTGCAAGTTGTGTTATTCAACTTCATATCTTAAATTACTCTTTTAAATTCTTTAAGGATAATCTCCCCTTAAACCAGAAAATTTTACAATAAAGATTATACAGCAGACTCTCTCAAATGCACAAATACCTGAAAACCGCATATCACAGATGTAAACAATGAAACTTTCAATTTAGATGTTATGAGAAAATTTCAGAATTTTTTAGTTTTATATCATTCTGAATGTATTCTAATATATAATTCTAAATATTATCAATATGATGAAACTCAATTTTTCAAGAAGGAAGTATAAATTTAATTTTGAAAAAAAAAAGAAAAAAAAAGATATTGTTGATATTATAGATAAATATATTTGGTAAAAAGATTATAATTGTGTATTAATTTAGCTTTAATTATTAAGGCTGGCTAAAACTTAAATATTCATTTCCTTACTTAGTGAATTTGATGAGATTTATAGGGTATTTTTAACAGTAAAATGATTGCAGACAAAATGTGATTTTGTTTAGAGGATAACAGACATTAAATTTTAGTCAGCAGATTAAAAAAAAAAAGAAAGAAGATAAAAGTGGGGGGTTTCGTCAGAGGATTTCAGAAAAAATACAATATTCGCCAAATGATGGCAACTTAAGCTGTGGAAAATTAGTCAACAAGTCAAAAAATTTAGTCGCAAAGAGGCAACTGGCAACCATGAATCTGCACCTAAACTTGTCAACCAATTCTAGAAAAAAAAAAAAAAAAAAATCTATTGATAGTGCGAAAAATTTATGAATTACAAGTATTATTTTGCAGTAAAAAACTAAAGTTGTTCGAAAGGCATTTGCGAGAGTAGCAAATGCTAAAGTTTTTTGGAAAATTACAAATTTTTTTGTATAGGGGGATGGAGGGGGGGGGGAACTTTTGCTTGACATTCTTTTATGCAAGAATTTTAAAATTTTGGATGCAAATCCTGCATGGAAATTAAAGCCCTGTTACATATCAATGTTTTTTCTTCTAAATGGAAAAAATTAGTTTGTGTTTCTGATAGTTTCACATATTTCTAGAA
Organism: Maratus speculifer; assembly: GCA_964019185.1. NCBI lineage: Eukaryota > Metazoa > Arthropoda > Arachnida > Araneae > Salticidae > Maratus > Maratus speculifer. The sequence goes on from OZ025303.1 coordinate 64,013,033, forward strand.
AATTAAGTTATGATTATTTGTTTTGATAACTGTCATTGGGAGAATTAAGACCTTTTTGATAACTGTCATTGGGAGAATTAAGACCTTTCTTTGGTATGAACGGTGACAAACTTTTACTAGTGTACTAATATTAAAAAATATATTACCATGTAATTTAAAGTTAACATTTTTAAAAACGCACCCAGGTTTTTTTTTTTTTTTTTTTTTTTTTTTTTGATTTGGCAAAATCATAACCCTAATTTCAGCCTAGTATACAGTCAAAATCTGGTCAAGTATCAAGCAATCAACAAACTGGCAGAGTATACAGAGTATCCAAATACATACAAAATACCCTCTTACAGTTCTATTTTTAACTAGTACATTTTAAAAAGAAAATACACACAAAATTTATTCAAAACAAAAGACAAAGTTACCCTATTCACATGGTGAAATTGAAAAATTCTATAATATGCAGTGTTCTTGCTGTCGCTCGCCAATGTGCCAAATTGCGACTAAATTCTTCATTTGGCGAGTAAACAAGCGATTAAATTCGCCAAATTGCTAATGCTGAATTTTTGCTTTTTCTTTTTTGTTTTTCATACATATGCATATATATTTAATATATACATATTTTTTATATTTGTAGCGTATAGTTGAAATTAGATTAATAACAATCGCTGTCACAGTTATGAAATTTGGCTTATTTTAGAAAATATTGAAAAAAAAAACATTAAAGGATTAAAGTTTTTTTTTTTTTTTTGGCTACACGGCGAATATATTTTGCTAATACTTTTCTCTTTTGGCGAATGTTTTTTATTTTTAATTAGCCAAATTACTAACGTTGGTCAAATGTCAGCGAGAACACTGATAATATGTATTAATAATGAAACAAATTTTTCTAGCTATATACCTAAAAATACTCCTTACATTATACACCTTAATATTAAAATCAGTTAGAAATAAACTAGAAAATTTTACAATAAAGATTATACAGCAGACTCAAATGCACAAATACCTGAAATCCGCACATCACAGATGTAAACAATGAAACTTTCAATTTAAGAGAAGAAATAGTTTGGAAGAAAATTTTGCAAAAAGTGTAAAATTATTTTAAGTGTAAAAATAATTCCTTGTTTATTTATTTATTTATTTTACCTTGGTAACAAATATATATTTTTTAAATTACTTTCACTTTCAAAACCTGATTTCGAAAGTGCCTTTATCTGCAGCCAAAATTGAAAAAGTAAAAAAGGATCGATGTAGATATGCTCCTCAACTATCCAATAACACAAAAACAACAACAAAGAAAAAAATCTAAATGCAAACCAGACATACATAAAATAACTTAAAAGCACCTATTTATAAAATGTTTGGTGGTGTTATATTTTGGTATGCAATTATTCATAAAAATCATTTACTTAGTATAGGGGTGCACAACCTTTTTAAGAGAAGGGCCAATTATAAATATGTGTGTGTAGTCGAGGGCCATATCAATAACATGGAGAAAATTCAATTTCGAAGGTGATCTGTGGCCTATAATTGGATAAAAAATATGTTTTCAGAAGGAAGTGGGGGAGATGCCCCTTTAAGTTTGCTTAGCCAATGAAAATATCCAATTCAGTTCGTAAGGATAGATCAGCAGTTTTTACGTTTGTATATATATCAGATATAGCAAGGATTATTCTTAAGATGTAATAGTATTCCTTGACTTTATTCAAGAGAGTAAATTTTGTTTTATTAAAAGTGCTAAAAGACAAAGTGGCTGGTGCCGAAAAAAAAATGTACACTTTATGAACAAAGGAGAGGGAAAGAGGCCGATCAATAAGATTTTTCCGTGCTTCTTCACTGCAAATCCAGATTTTTCAACGCCCAGTCAATAAAATATGCAGCTTTTCATGCCTGATCAACCAAATTTGGGCTTTTTACGAAAGTAATCGACAAAATTCGCAATTTTTACGAAACTGATCGAGAAAATTCAATCTTTCTGTGCCTGATCAAAAAAATTTGCAATCCTTACGAAACTGATCGAGAAAATTCGCGGTTTTTATGTAACCGATCGGCAAAATTCACAAATTTTATAACGCTAATCGACAAAATTCGCGATTTTTACAAAACTGATTGACGAAATTCACGATTTTTACAAAGCCGATTGACGAAATTTACGAAGGCGATCAACAAAATTTACGATTTTTACAAAATTGAATGGCGAAATTCACCATTTTTCTTCACATGATCGATGAAATTTGCAATTTTTCTGCGGCTGTTCGACAAAATTATCGATATTAAGGAAGCCGATCGACGAAATTTGCGATTACGATTTGCTAAGACGGTCGATGAAATTCGTGATTTTTAAGAGGCCGATTGACTACAATTCATATTTTTACAAAGTCGATCGAGAAAATTCAGAATGTTTCCGCACAGGATCAACAAAATTTATAATTTTTTCATGCGTAATCAACCAAAATCAACAAAATTAGCGATTTTTATTTAGTGGATTGACGAAATTCGCAATTTTTTCTCACATGATCAATAAAATTAGCTATTTTTCTTCACATGATCGATAAAATTCGAGATTTTTCCACAGATGACTGCTGAAATTATTCATGTTGGGGAAAGCGATAGACGAAATTCGCGATTTTTACGAAGCTGATGGACAAAATTCACGATTTTTACGAAACCGATAAACAAAATTTGCTATCTTTACAAAGCTGATCAGCAAAATTTGTGATTTTTCTTTAAATGATCGACAAAGTTTTACCAATCTGAGCGAGAAAACCCACAAATTTTTGGCACCTGATCAGTAAATTAGTAACTTTTACGAAGTTGGTCAATAAATTCAAGAATTTGTCTGTTTGAAAAAATTCACAATTTTTTTGAGCCTGATCGACAAAATTCGTGAATTTTACGAAGGCGATCGCCGAAATTCACGATTTCTATGAATCTAGTCAACGAAATTTGCAAATTTTCCTCGCATGGTTGATAAAATTCGCGATTCTTCCATCCAGATTAAGCGACTTTTTCAAACCTTATCGACGAACGCGATTTTTATAAGGCCGATTGACGGAATTCGCAATTTTTACAAACTTCATCGACGAAATTTGCAATTTTCTTCGCTTGATTGACAAAATTCCAGATTTTATCGCACCAGATAGATGAAATTTGTGATTTTATTTGAGCCTGATCGAAGAAATTTGCAATTTTTCTGCGTGAAACCAACAAAATTCGTGATATTCCCGTGACTGACCAACGAAATTCATAATTTTTCTGCGCCCAATCAACAAAATTTGCGATTTTTAACTAATTTTGACGAGACTGCATTTTTGTACGCGGCAAGATGAATTTCGTGATTTTTTTTCTTGATAAACTTACAAAACTCACGATTGTTTTGCAACTGATCAACTAAATTTTAAATTTTTCTGCTCATCACAAAATTCATGATTTTGCTGTGCCTTATCAACGAATTTTGCAATTTTTTTCGTCCCTCATCAACAAAATTCGCGAAATTTTCGTCCCGATCAAGGAAATCCACGTTTTTTTCGCGTGTTGAACCAAGAAAACATCCGTTTTTTCCACAGTCAAAGAGTTTAAATTGAAATTTTTTCGTACATTATCAACAAATCTGACGATTTTTTCTTGCACGATCAATGAAATGTGTGTTTTTTCGCGTCCGATCGATAAAATTCCCGATTTTTCCGTGCCTCATCGACAAAATTTTTTTATTTTTTCCCGATCTTCATGAACAAAATTTGCGATTTTTTCACGCCTGATGAACGAAATGTGCGATCTTTTCACACTTGGTCAATGAAATTCGCGAAAGTGGCTGGTGCTGAAAAAAAAATGTAAATTTCATGAACTAAGGAGAGAGAGAGAGAAGGAGCCGATCAACAAGATTTTAAAGTGTCTGATCAATAAAATTCCAATTTTTCTGCACCCGATGAACAAAATTTATGCTTTTCACAAAACCGATTGACAAAATTCACAATATTTCTACACCTAATCAACAAAATTTGCAATTCTTACAAAATCGACAAAATTCATGATTTTGCTGCATTTGATCATCAAAATTCATGATTTTTATGAATCCAATTGTCAAAATTTGCAATTTTTAAAAATCCGATTGACAGAAAAACGATTTTTAAAAATTTGATAGACAAATTCATGATTTTTAAAATTCAATTGACAGAATTCGAGATTCTTAAAAATCCGATCAACAGAATTTGCAATTCTTAAAAATCAGATCGACAGAACTTGTGATTTTTAAAAATATGATTGATGAAATTGTTAATTCTTACAAAACTGATCGACAAAAGTCTCAATTTTTACAATGCCAATTTACGAAATTTGCGATTTTTCCTCACATGATATCGATAAAGTGTTCAATTTTTCCATGAATGATCAACGAATTTATAGATTTTTTTTGCACCTGATCACATAATTCGCTATTTAAGTCGATTGAGGATATTCGTGATTTACACTAAGCCGATCAAGGATATTCTTGATTTTTACTAAGCTAAACAAGAAAATTCGTGATTTCTACTAAGCTGATCGACGAAATACGGGATTTTTACCTAGCCGACAGACTAAATTCGTGATTTTTACTAAGCCAATTGACAAAATTTGCGCTTTTTATGAAGTTCATCGACGAACTGAGCGATTTTTATGAAACTGGTCAATGAAATTCACGAGTTTTTTCACATCATTGAAAAACTTCACAATTTATACGAAATCTATCGATAAAATACAGAATTTCTCCCCACCTGATGAATGAGATTAGCAATTTTTACGAAGCCAATCAACAAAATGCACGACTTTTATAAAGCTGATCGATGAAATTCATGATTTTTCTTTGCCTACTCGACAAAATTCGCGACTGATCAATTGAACGACAATTTTCCATGGTTGATCAATAAAATTATCGATTTTTACAATGCCGATCGGCAAGATTCGAGATTTTTTACAAGGCCGATCGACTACATTTGCGATTTTTAAGAAGCCGATTGACTACATCTGCGATTTTTAAGAAGCCAATTGACTACATTTGCGATTTTTAAAAAGCCGATTGACTACATTTGTGATTTTTAAGAAGCCGATTGACTACATTCGTGATTTTTACGAAATTGATCGACGAAATTCATGATTTTTATGAAGCCGATCGATGAAATTCTTGATTTTTCTTTGCATGATCAACAAAATTTGCGATTTTTATGAAGCTGATCAAGAAAATTAATGATCTTTCCATGGTTAATCAGATTAAAATTCGCAAATTTTACACAACCGATCGAAGAAATTCACAATTTTTACAAAGCTGATCGGTGAAATTTGCATTTTTTCCATGCATGATTGATAAAATTCATGATTCTTTCGTGCCATATCGACTAAAATTACAATTTTTCCACCATTAATTGACCAAATACTCATTTTATCACAGCCAATCAATGAAATTCACGATTTTTAAGTAACTAACGCAACCTTCATTTTTTTTACACGGCAGGATGAAATTCACGATTTTTTCTGTGCATCATCGCGAAATTTGCAATTTTTCCATACCTGATTAATGAATTTTGCGATTTTTCCAAGCCACTGCGACAAAATTCGTTATTTTTGTGCATCTGATCAATGAAGTTCACGATTTTTCCGCTACCGATCTATGAAATTTGCTATTCTTAAGTAACTGACGAAATTTTACTTTTTTCCTATTTTTTTTCAAGATTTTTTTTTTTTTTTTTTTTTTTTTTTTTTTTTTTTCGACTTAAGCACAAAAATTGTAATTTTTTCCAGTAGTAAATTATCAAAGTTAGCGGGCCACACAAACTTTGACAATAAGTTTTGTTTCCTCAAATTCCTTGCATTTTCTATTTGTAGTGATCTGTTTTCATAACTTTTGAGTAGTCGTCTTAGAAATATGAAATAACAAAATGTAAAAATTAAATATGGTTTCTTACTCAAGGATGTCATAGGAGATTTCAGATAAAAAGAGAAATTTTATGTTTGATTAAACTTTTTTAAAAATATTTTCCTGGTTTCAGTGAGTAAAAATCTAACAGTCAATAAATCTTATGCTATTTTTTAGTTGCAGACCTGAATAAGCGAAACTAAAACTTAGTTTTGTTTTCATTCAGATTATAAAACTAAATCAAAACTTTTTTGGAGTTAATAATGGAAGGTTATACCAAAACCAAACATATTTCTTTAAAGGATATAAAATTGTAAATGTACAATGTTGTAAAAATATACATTTTTTAAAACAATTGAGGACTTTAATACTGATATTCATATTAATGACAAAACTGCAATGATTTGTTTCTTTGAATTAGTATCATTTACTTAAAAACAATACTTATGTAATGGGATGTATAATTCATTTGATTCCAAGCTGCAGAGATATTGGCAAAATTGGATCAATTGATAATTAAACATGTAACTGAAAAATCATTTCAAAAGAGGCATGATATAACAAACAATACAATTAAATAAAGCCTGAATATTATTCTGAAAGTTCAAGAATAGGAGGATAAAAACAACTTTTAAAAGCAGGCTTTGCTTCTTTATTTATTTATTTATTTTGTTATATAGTCATATAAAGTGGAAATCAGGGTTGGCACGGTTTAAACCAATTGGTTTAAACCAAATGGTTTTTTTCTCAAAAAAACAAATTGGTTTTTTTAGGAGAAATCTAATTACATTTTCTTTTTTTTTTCTTTATAATTTACGTGTTTCAGATTATTGGCATAAATAATTTTTACTTTTAAAACTTTATTTCAGTAATACGTATTATTTATAGTGGGTTTAGGTTTTTTTATGCATAGGATTAAACCAATTGGTTTTTTCTATAAAAAAAGCAATTCGTTTTTTAGAAGAAATCTAATGACATTTTCTTTTTTTCTTTATAATTTACGAGTTTCAGATTATTAGATATAAATAATTTCTACTTTTAACACTTTATTTCAGCAATAAGCATTAGATATATTGGGTATACGTCATTTTTTTTATGCATAGGATTCAAATCAGTACACATTGGTGAACATATCTATTGCTCTAAAAAAAAACTTCAAACATGTGAATTGATCAAAGATAAAAAAATTTAATTTTTTTAATAATGCAGAATATTTAATGCAATTAATAATGTAACACAATGATCAGATTTTGCACAAGCTGTAAAAGAAATTTTTGTTTTGGGAGATTATCTTGAAGAATTAAAAACAAAGACTGGTTGCTAGTTATAGCATTTAAATAACTTTTTTCCCCTCTGCTATCTGCTGAATCTAACAACTAAAAACGTCAACTTCAAATTGTCACTCAGAAAGAAAAAATCCTAAGTAGTATTTCTAATTTATTATTTGAATAATTGTGGAAAAGAATATTTATCAAACTACATCCAAAGCAGGGATTAAATTAGGGCAAATGTTTATTATTAGTAATCAAAAGATTGTTTATAAAGATTTACAGGGCATCAATGGTTCACTGTGTAGAACAGTTAAAACTTTCAACATAAAACTGTTTGCGAAAACTTTAAATTGAAAAATGAATTTTTTCAATTTTCAGCACAAATTTACTATAATTATTAAATTTAAATTATTTTAAATGAAATTACACTGCTTATAAACCAATAACGTCTGTTTTTATTAGTAAATATGCATGTATATGTCATAAGAAAGGATGTTTTAAAAAAACCCGGTTTAAACCAAAAAAACCTGGTTTAAACAAAAAAAAAACAAAAAAAAACGGTTTTTTTGGTTTTTTTCCCAACCCTGGTGGAAATATTTTTTTTTTAATACAAATAAATGAAAAAAAATGTTTATTATTTAATTTTACCAAAGAAAATATAATTTATTTGGAAGAAACTATGAAAAATCAATTTTTCCAACTTTTCTGTTTTTTTCCGCCAGGCGATGTTAAAAAATCGCCAAAATAAAGTGTCTTGGCTGTTCTAGGAATATGCTTTACTTTTTTTGTAAAATTAATAAAACAATTTACTCACCCGAATAAAGTAAAGGAATATTATTACATCTTGAAAATAATCCTTGCTATATCTGTTACATACAAACGTAAAAACTGTTGATATATCCTTACTAACTGAATTGGATATTTTGAATGGATAAGTAAACTTTAATGGATAACCTCCCCTTTCCCTCTGGAACCATAATTTTTATCCGATTATAGTCCACAGATCACCTGCTTGAAATCAAATTCTCTTCGTGTTATTGATGTGGCCCTGCTTTTGAAAAGGTTGTGCATCCCTACTATTGGAAAGACATTGGCAAAAAATCAATTGAAAACATGTAAAAAAAATCAGTAAACACTTACCTGGTTGAAACTATAAACACAGAAGTAGGGTCACCCGGGGTAATTGTTGGTCACAGTATCTTTCAACATTTTAAAACGTCCTAAACAAAATAAATTAAAAAAAAAAAAAATCAGATACTCTAAACTATCTTCTTTGGAATTTATCATTTAATTGTACAATGGCACATTTTTGAAAAAAAATTTATAACATTTTATTTTTTTTCTAAATGATATAGCGTAAATTACAATTTTTATCTATAGAATACAAGAAAAAATTGTAAATTTCATCAATTTGCTGCGAAAAAAAATCATGAATTTTATGAACAGAGTGCAGAAAAACAGCCGATTTTGTCGATGAGGATTGGAAATCTTGTTGAATGAATACAAAAAAATCACAATTCTTTCTAAATAGACACAAAAAAATAAAATTTTGTCAATGAGGTGCAGACGAGTCCTAAATTTTATTGATTTAGCACGGAAAAATCTTGAATTTTGTTGATCAGGCATGGAAAAAAGCTTTCACTAATCAGCTGTGGGAAAAATCAAATTTTGGTGATTGAGTATGAAAAAAAATATATCCATTGTTAAAAATGAGCAAAAAAATTGCAAATTTTGTTTATCAGCTGTAGAAAATCTTGAGTTTGATTAGCCGTAAAAAAAATTGCACATTTTATCGATTTACTAAAAAAATTTTAAAGCAAACTGAATTTGTCAGACAGTTAAAAATTGCAAATTTCCTCGATCGTGTGCTAAAAATTTGTTAATTTACTTAATTAGGAAGGGAGAAATCTCAAATTTTGTTGATCGACTGCAGAAAATCACATGCTTTGTCTATTTATTGCAATTTTTTTAATTTGCTGCAGGAAGGACTACAAGTTTCTACAGAGTCAGTTAAGAATCATGAATTTCAAGAATCTGGCACAAGTTAAATTACAAATTTCGTGAAATTTAGGGATGGGACGAATATTCGGCCTAAAATTTGGCCGAATATTCGGTATTCGGCCAAATCACTATTCGTCCCATCCCTAGTGAAATTCAGTAGTTAATTAAAAATTTTATTAATCAGTTCAACCAAAAAACTCAAATTTTGCTTACCAGACACAAAAAATAAAAAATTCATCGATTGAATATGGAAAAAACATGAATTGTCGATCCTGTCCTGAAAATTACAAATTTTGTCAGTCAGGATTGAAAAAAATTGTGAATTTCATTGGTTTGACTAAAATAAATCAAATTTTATTAATCAGATTCGAAAGAAAAAACTACTTTTGTAGATAAGGCTTGAAAAAAAATCACTTTTTGTTGATTAGGTTAAACAAAATCACTACTGTTGTTGATCAGGCTAAAAAAAAAAAATCACTAATTTTTTCCATCAGGCTAAAAAATATCACGAATTTCGACAATCTGGTGCACAAAAATCTCATCTTCTTGATAGTAGCAGAACAACTGACTTTCGTCAATCAGACGCAGGCATATCTCAAATTTCATTTATTGCCTTCACTGCCATTCATAAGTTCTTTTTTTTTTTTTTTTCCCAGCACAAGCCATTTCCGAGGAGCAAAATCTTTTGCATCAGCTTGCACTCTGCAGCAAATTAAAATTTATCTGCGATCTAATAGTGCTAGACTAAGATTTCTATCAAAAGAAATAAGAGCAAAATAAGCATTTATAAAGAAAATAAAAAAAGATTCAACAAATACCATAAACCTAAAGACAAAGTAAATTTCTGGTTTTTTAAGCCCAGAATTTCTTTTGATGTTGGTGGATTAATAATCAGTGCTAATATTGTTTCTAATATTGGGGTTACTTCCATGCTTGTGTTTTTTTAGCACTTTTAATGCAACAAAACTTACTCCCCCGATTAAAAAAAGGAATATTATCACTCCTTCAAAATAATCTTTATTATATCTGTGCTATGTATACAATGCAATAAACATGAACAGCAATAATAACCCATGTTTAAGCCGTTAGATTCAAACAAAAACTTAGCTAACAATATTACGTTACTCATGCATTCAAAATGTAAACAAACAAACAGATTCTGGAGAATAAAAATACAAAACATGCACAGACAAATTCAAAAGTCAAATTTTGAGTCTAATTTACATTATTAATATTTTTAATGACTTTAAAAAAATATAAAAGGCGATAATTGTTAACTATCAGGAGTGATTTACAAATGGCTGCAAACACAACATAGTTCGCAATATATTTGTTAACGTTTTGATAAATCATGATATTTATTTACAATTTTAATAACGGTTACTTCCTTAAAATATCATTCATGATTCACAATTATCTGTAAATAATATGACTGATTCTCAATAAAAGATTCAAAATATCAAATTCTAATACAAATTTTATATATTTTTTGGAACAGATGTAGTATTTACCCGGAATCCGTCATTTTGTTTCTTTGTTGATCACTTGTGACCACTTTATACTTATTTTTGAACAATTCAGAAATTAAATGTAAACAACAGCAAATTTTTAAACTGAAAATCAGCACTCCAAACATTTGTAAAAAAAGAAAAAAAATAGCGGAAGGCAGAGAAGGAATTTATAATTAGCAAATGGTAAATACATAAATTTTAAAGCAGTTAAATAAGCCAAATATTCATTTTTAAATATACATATACATTCCGAAATTACAGTAAAAAATGTTTCAGAGTTTATGTATTAAAAAAAATTAAGAAGAACAAAAATAAATGAATAAATAGAAATACAGAAATTTAAAATCGGCAAAAGAATCAAAATGGCCGATCCCGGGCGAATACTAATTAAAACTCTCATAATACTTTATTTGTTATTTATCCTAAATAATAAAATGTATATAAGCAATTTAATACTACTAAAAATGTCTCAAATTATGTCATAAAATGAATTTATGCAGTTGTTGCAAGTTTCTACCGGTTAAAACTGGTTATAACTACTTTCTGCCGGCAAAATCCCTCAAATTTTATCGATCAGCTTTGAAAAAGAATCACCAATTTTGTAGAAGATTTTAGCAAGGATAGTACTTTCATCTATGACAACATTACAATAGTTTGAAAAGTTGCAAACTGTAGTTAAGTAGTAAAAAGTTTTTGGCAAATCTATAGTTAACAATTTTGGAAGATAACTTGAAAATTCATTCGCCAGTGGCAAGTAAAATTATGTATTTCCCCACTCCTGATTATCATTCCTTCAAAATAACTTTTGTTATACCTTTGTTATATGTACAAGTATAAATTGATAATGTATCCTTACCAACTGAATTTGATATATCGACAGCAATATGCTAACAAAATTGCATTATTCACGCATTCAAAATGTAAACAAACAAACTGCGGAGAATAGAAAACATGCACAGACAAATAAATAAATCAAAAGTCAAACTTTAAGTCTAATTTACATCATAAATAGTTTTAATGACATAAAATTATAAAGCATAGCTTACCTTAAAAACAATGTGATAGATCACAGGCGAATGATTGGCGATAATGGCGGCTAGCGTTGAGGTTGACTCTCGGCTAACGGCGTTGACTCTCTCGCTAGATTTTTTTTGAACAAAATACATCTGACTTGTGCGCTCGGCATGAAGCCTGCTTGTAAGTCAGCGTTTCAGGAAATGAGTTACAAATGTAAGTAATATTACTAGAGTAAATGTAGTTACGTTACTAGAGTATTATTAGTAGCGAATTTCAAAGCGGATAATTACTAAAGATTCTCTAGTAATTCTAATAATGTTTGTAATGATACTAAGAATATTCTAGTAAAATCCCACATTTTTTTTTACAGTGTAGTCGTTGGGGAAAGAAACTAAAGAAACTAGTCGTATTTTTAATACATAGTCATGTTCTATTAATGAACTGCTGATGAACCCATTTCGACATATTATATAAAACGCCAAACTATTCAAGTAGTACTGAATTGCATAAAAGAAACATCCTTATAACTCCAAAAATAATAATCATATTTACTAATAATTTATTGCTTCGGATTAAGTGTCTCATTTTCAGTTAAAATATATCTTTGAATTGAAATTTGAATAAAATACAGGGTCATGAAAAATCGAAGAATGTGGAAAACAAATATCTCGACAACTAATAATCCGATCGACTTCGTACTTGATACAAAATTTGTACTATTTTATTGCCGTTTACGTCCATACCTTAAAATAAAAGAATTCGAAGATTTTTATATACCTTTCATCAGAACGAATTTTTAGAGAGTCCGAAAAAATAGTTCCGGACAATCGAGGTTATTGATAGGAAATGGGCTTCGTCCCATTCTTACATACTAAGCCCATACAAAATTTCAAGTCTCTATCTCAATTTGTTCGGGAGATAGAGCGGTTACAGACAGACAGACACACAGACGGACGGACGGCAATGTTTTTTCCCTAAAAATATGTTTTTCTGAATCTTCAGTATCTAAAACGTGTAAATCCGTCAATTTTTTTTTCGATTTTCAAAACGATTGCAAGACTTACCCTATACTACGTATGATGGGTAAGTAAAAAGTAAAAACTAGCCCGGTTGTAGGTCGTCCTCAGCTATCCTATACAAAAAAAAAAAAAAAAAAAAATCATGTAAAAAAAAAATTAAAATTTCAGCGATATATTGGAAAAGAATGCCCCCGTAGACTTAACATAATCATTCGTGACTTTTTCAGTCAGCAGTGCGAGCTCTTAACGAGAAGAAAATATCTATATCGTTGAATTTTCGCCAAGGCTCTAAACAATGACTGAGTCCAAAAATAAAAGCGAAGTTTTGCATGGGTGTTAAACGAGTTCAAATTTTGACAAAGATTAAGTATGCGAGCATACAAAAGTTAGCTAAATAGAAATCAGTTAAAAAAAAAACAAAATAAGAATAAAATAATGTCGAATTTGTTAAGATGCTACACGAGCCACTCAAAAAATCTCGGACGATAAAGTTAGGTCTAGGGGGAAGCGTTATTTTTAAATATCTCGATCAAATTTTAATATTTTTACATCACTTTTTTTACATAAGATAGCTGAGGATGGTCTATAACCGGGCTAGTTTTTACCTTTTCGATTTTGGTTATATATTTTTAATATTATAATAATTTTAATTTCGGAATCGGCATCGACCGGTTTCGAATTTAAAATAATTTTTTTAAGAAAAATCTGAAAAACAAAATAAAAAAAATAAAAACTGGCCCGGTTGTAGATCGTTCTCAACTATCCTCTAAAAAAATCGTACAAAAATATTAAAATTTGGGCGAGATATTTGAAATCCCCCTCCCCATAGACAACATTATCATCCGAGTCTTTCTGTATGACTAGTGTGGACACTTAAAGCTTGAATACCTGCCTTTAATGAATTCACGAATACGTACTTGGCGAATATGAGGCTCCAAAAAAGCTTTGTTAAAAGCAGAAAAGGCTAAGCCACTGCACATAGCTACGATGTCGATCATAAAGTCGATGTCTTTTATAAGTTCTAAGATACTGATAGATTTTCCAGGGAAGTCGCTATCTGTATTAAAACATAAATTGAAATTAGTAGAATGATAGTCAACATTCTACAAAATGTCTATAAAAAAAAGGATTAAGATGAAAAATATTTTAATTGAAACTAGGTCACAATTTATTTGTTAATCCATAATCTATATACACTCATGTCCATAAATTAAGGATAATTCAGAATCTCGTAGAAATCAAACTCTAAAGTAAAAATTTCACTTACAGAATTACCACACACACTTTCAACATTAATATGTAAATTTCAGAAAGCTGCCAGATGGCGCCGATAGTACGTCACAATGACGAAAATGTGAAGAAGGCGTATATAAGGAACGGTGTCAAAGAAGTAAAACTGTTAAGAAGCATTTTCTAAGCCTCTCAGTGCCAGAACCGAAGAGTTTTAGCACAGAGGATACATGTGGATGATATTTTGCGTGGTAGAATTATTGGCCGTTTTGAATGTGGGCGTACTCAGATGGAGGTATCCAAGGAACTTGGAATTGTCCAAAGTGTAATCTCTAGACTTTGGTAACGATTCCAAGACGATGGAAATGTCAGTAGACGCTACAGTACAGGTCGCATATTTCAGATGTGTATATTGCTGGGACGATTACTGTTTCTAAACCAATAGGAGAGCGTCATTATCACGGTCAAGTACACGCCCACACAGTTTGATTGATTGACAGGAACTCGTGGACAATTGACGGTGCTAATTATAACGATAATCTGTTGCGGATGAAAGTGAGCTGACTGGCTGAATGGTTAGAGCGTCGAGCTTGAAACCGGAGGATATGGGTTCGAGTCCATCGCGGGCCGAGAGTCTGTTGGTGATTTTTTTTTTTTTTAAATTATTGGAGGCTGTCTTTTATTAATAAATAAGACATTTAAAAAAAATATTTCAAACCCTTTTAATATTCTAAATATCGTTCCAAAATGATTTATATATATATTAAACAAATGGGAAAAAAAGTATTCTGCGAAAATATCCGTATAAGCAAAATTCTTACTTTAATTTTTATTTATTTATTTATTTATTTATTTCAGGATCAGAGGAAGTATAATTTCTAATTGAAGTAAATAAAATTCAGTCATTTTGAAAAAAAAAAAAATTCTTTCGTACCTTTAATTTTAAATTACCGAGTACAAATTCAAACAATCCGAGTACAAATAAATAATAAACACACACGATCAATTGTCCACGAGTTCCTGTCAATCAAACTGTGTGGGCGTGTACTTGACCGTGATAATGACAGTCTCCTATTGGTTTAGAAACAGTAATCGTCCCAGCAATATACACATCTGAAATATGCGTACAGGTCGTTCTCGAGTTACAACCACGAATGAAGACCGTTTTTTTGGCAGTAACTGCCAAAAGAAACAGACGAAACACAACATCAGACATGTCTCGTCCGCTATCTTCAGCCACGGGTGCGACTGCTTCAAGACAAACCGTGTACAGATATTTGGGAAATATTGGTCTATATGCTCGCAGACCTGTTAGATGTGTTCAGCTCACGGCAACTCATTGTCGCCTGTGGTTAGTCTGCAGTAGAGAACATGCAATGTAGACATCATCACAGTGGGCTCGTGTAATGCTTTCCGACGAGTCCAGGTTTAGCTTGCAGTCTGATTCAAGTCAGGCTTCCATATGGAGAACGCCAAGTACCCGTTACCGCCAAAACAGCATCATTGAACGACAACTTTACGATGGTGCAGGATTGCTCGTTTGGGGTGGAATTATACTGTGCGCCAGAACAAACCTACATGTTCAAACCGGAACAATAACAGGCCAAATTTATCGGAACATCATTCTGGAACAACATGTACATTAGTTTAGGGGTGCCAACAGCTCAGAATTTTTGTTTATGGATGATAACGCCCGTCCTAACCGATCAAACATCATAAATGAATGCCTTCAAGCTGAGGCTATCACCCGTATCGATTGGCTAGCATTTTTGCCTGACTTGAATATGATAGAGTATAGGATATTTGAATGGGATATGCTTTATCGGCGAGTTGCAGCCCGTGAACCACCTGCTACATGTGTGCCGGAACTTCGGAGAGCATTACTTGCTGATTGTAGTAATCCTCCCCAAGATCAGCTTGATAATTTGATACTCATCATGCCTAGGCGTTGTGCGGGCTTTATTTCATCGTCTGGGAGACACAGTTTATTAACCATCATACCAACCATATAATGTTAAATTTTTTTAAGGGGGTATTTTTTGTAATTGCTCTAGAGAGCAACAATTAAAGATTTTATGAATGTTATCATACATATACCATCGTTTTTGTATTTTTTCTTTTGTTTAATAAATGGACTTGACGTGTAAGTCAAGTTTGTTTTGTTACCATACCTTTATTTGCTGGAACTGGCATTATCCTTAATTTATGGACATGAGTGTATATAAAAGAAAGTCTCAAAAATCATTAAAATTGGGGTAAAAATACTTCTCATGGCATCAAGTACTGCTAAGAAAAGGATTTTAAAGAATTCCAATCCTAAGGGGGTTAAAAAAGTGCAGAAACTATTTAAAAATTCCTTAAAACTCGAATTATATAATTATTTTTAAACTGATAACATATTTTAGTGTATTATTCCATGCTGAATCAAATGGTACTAAGCAAATTCTTTTAAATCCAATACTTATTGAGATATCTCATATTTTTCTTAATTTGGCGATATTTTTGGCCTCAAAATCTCAAACTTTCAAGTGTTAATTTTTAAAAATACATCTGTTATTATTGCAAAAGAAAATTTTCAAACCGAATAATTTTTTTACCAATTCTTTTCGTTAAACAATTAAAACAATTACGTCAATTTCGAAAAAAATTACACCTCCCCCCCACCCATTAAAAAAAGTAATTATACTTACTTGTTATAAATACATTTTATAAAATGTATAAATAAATTAAATTGTAATTAGTAAGTTTAAATGATATTATCATTTTCAGGGCGTGTTCGGCACAACTTACCGGTCGCATTTTTGCCGATCCCACCGAAGCTAGCATAGGGGAGAAAATACAGGCTTCTGATTGGTTGAATAATTTAAAGAGTATTTTTTTTTTGGTTTATTTTTGATTTTAAGTTTATTAAATCACCAGTTTCTTTTTAAAAACCTTTTGGAAGATGGATTTTAAGAAAACTCCTTTTGGCTCCTTTATTAAAAAAATTATAGAAATTAAGATATTTGTTGAAAATTTACATAAAAAGCTGATGCTCAAGAGAAAAAAAAAATGGAATTACAAGTTGAATGTAGATTCTGCCATTGCAGAATTCAGTTTCGCCTCCGATTAGAAAAAATAAAAATTAATTTACTTATTTTCTAAATTTCTCCAACTAAAAATCTTCTTGATCCATTAATGAATGTTTGAAAATGTCTTTTTATTATAAAAATCATGCTTCATATTAATTACTTTCTGTAAATGGTTCTTAATTTAGGTACCAAATGTTTCAAAATCTCCGTTTCATTTCCAATATGGCGTCTAAAATATGCCTCTTTTAATTCATACAAAAAAAAAAAAATTATTTACTTTTAAATCACGTAAAAATATTTAAATGCTGCAGGAAATATGTCCATTGATCGCTAGCTTTTTTTTTTTTTTTTTTTTTTTTTTTTTTTTTTTTTTTTAGGAAATTTTTTTTACTCAATTAAATGGTTCGAAGAAAATTTGTGGCAGCGCGTATAAAATGTGGGAAAATATCTAGTAAATAACTCGTTCAATGTTAAATTCTGTATTAAAATAACATTAAGGAGTCGCACTGGAAATAAATAAAGCATAGCACTGCCCAAGACTAACTTATCATAATATCAAGGCTTGTCATTCGCCAAGTTTCCTTTGACCGCAGTACAGGGGGCGCTGAACTACATGATTTTCACGTTGGTAGCGCCATCTAATGCTAGAAACTGAAATGTTTTCCATTATTTCCTATGGGATTATTAGCAGTAGTATGCACCAGGTGGCGTTACTTACGAGACAAAGTCATATAATAAGTTGGCAATTATAGGGACAATTTCAACAATGGATTTTCTCCTGAATGCGAGGCCTTGATATTATGATAAGGGGGCCTTGGCACTGCCGTGCTATGCTTTAATACCGAACGTGCCCCAGTAACATATATGAGGACCCCAGAAGCCAAGGGGTATAAGTGGCCAAATTGAAAAAATTGAACTAAGTGGCACAAACGACCTGGAAATACGCTTTTTTCTTTTCAAGCATTGAAATAGAAGTGATTTTCTAATTATGTGCTGCGCTTTCGAGATAAATCACTTTTGCCAAATAATAATCAATATTGATTAATTATAAATTTAAAGAACTACTACTATTACTCTATTATTTTACCGTTATCAAAATAAGAGTTGAAAGATCACAATGAAATAAACGGCAGTTCCCTATTTCAATTCAGTCAATTATTATTGATTTTCGAATTTAAAGTCAATTATCTTTAAACTTACTTTACTCCAAATGGAATTTTTGTCACTTGTACCCTTTGGCTTCTGAGGTCGTCACATCTTTTGATGGCAATTGGACTAAATTTACGTAATTAAGAGTATTAACGTAATTAAGCACACAGACAAATCAAATTCATAAACACTTTTAAACTATGTTGGAAAGTGTTTTAATATTTAAATCCATACTTACCCTCTCCGGAAAGCAGAAAAATATTAATGACAGCTCCAGCAATAAATATCAATCCAATGACTATAAAAGGCAGCTGAAATCCACCAAGCTGAAAAATATCATAAATACTTAATCCTAAACATATGTACTGTTAGGCTAGTAAAATAGGAAAATTCACTATAATAAATCCTACACTGTTAAAAATAAATTTTTGAATTCACGGTAAAACGACTGGCAGCAAAATTCCCAGAATTTCTCCGTTTCGTTAGTAAACTGTAAAAAATATCCGTTAATATACACAAACTTTTCCGTAAAGTTTTACGTAATAGTTTCACTTTTCCGAGAAAACAGTAGTATTTCCGTATTTCCTATTTTGAGGTTACAAATAACGGAACTGTTCCGTCAATTTTTTCGAAACAGTAAAACTTCCGTTTTAAAAAGCACAAGTTATTGATATTTTTAACCGATAAGTGTCGTGGTGCCATCTGTATGAGAAAAATAGAGAAAAACGTTATAGCAACATTTCTCTATTTTTTTCTGTTTTAATAATAAAAAGATAGCATATTTTTACAATTTTAAAATAATGATAGTAATAATAAGATTTATCAATTCTTTTTAAGTTTGATACAGTTAAGGAAAGTTATTCTTTTTTTTTCAGTATGATTTTAAAAAAATGTTTATTTACATCACAGTATAAAAAGTGCGTAGGATATTTTAGTGGAAAAAAAATCTACTTTTAATTTTAATATATATATTTTTTAATCTATTCAAATTAAGAAGGTCGCACATAAAATTAAAAATATATCTAAATATATTACCGAAATTATTATTATTTCAGCGATTACCTAAGTCATAATAATCAATAAATGTAATTAATTTTAATAACCCATAGTAATTATCTTTATGGAGTTTACAATAGATCGTCATGCAAAATATTTGTTAAAATACATACTTTTTTAAAATGTGTGTTAGTATCATTTTATAAAATAAATAAATTAATATGAATAATATTATAATAGAACTTTAAAACTCTTCCAAAAAAGAAGGAAACAAAATTTTTTAATACTTTCATTCATGCATGCAATATTTTAAAGGCTAAACTTTTTTTTATTTAGCTAAAATTAAAAAGATAAATATTAGAAGTTATAGAAAGAAAGTCTGTAAAACATGATTTTGAACTGTCCGCTCAATAAAAAAAAAAAAAAAAAAAAAAAAAAAAAAAAGAAAGAAAAAAAAGAAAAAAAAAATCTTTACAAAAATAAACCCGCGTTCAAAATCTTGTCTTTACTTTATGAAATGCACCCGAAATAACTAAAGATATTTGAAAAGGCGTTTTGTGTAATCTTGGTGTAATGGTATTACACCGCAAGCTACGAAACGAAGAGGTCCCGGGTTCGATCCCCATGGAGGGTAAGTCATATTTCTTCACTGTCGTTTAAATTAAATGAATATAATGTGCGCCTGATGTTAACGTGTCTTTCTAAAGTAAAGAATAAAAATCACAAAGATGTTAGTTTGTCCTTAAAAACTTTTTTTAGCTTTCAAACGAAAGTTTTTACATAAGAAAATATTAAAAAACGGAACTATTTCTGGAATTTACGGAATTTTTTCCGTTAAAAAACGGAAGTAGTACTGGCGTTTAGATTATAAGTACTATTTCCTTCTTTTAACGGAAAATTGTTTTACAGTGTAGATTTTTCGTTCTGGGAAAGAAAATAAGAAAAAATCCCGTGTGAAAAATTGCTAATTTTCCATTATAAAGTTGGTACAAGAATTGTCTAATGGTGCCATCTATCGAACAGTTTAAAAGATCCGATATTTTTTGACTGAGGAAATGAAGTAACATCTTCCGGATGATTCGAATTCTTTGTTTTAGCTATCACGCCATAGAGTCTTTGAAGAAACGTGATTCTAAAGACATATAGTGGATTCTG
This sequence comes from Maratus speculifer, assembly GCA_964019185.1. Taxonomy (NCBI): domain Eukaryota; kingdom Metazoa; phylum Arthropoda; class Arachnida; order Araneae; family Salticidae; genus Maratus; species Maratus speculifer. The sequence goes on from OZ025303.1 coordinate 64,033,325, forward strand.
TAATCTGTTTATATTTTTTATAAGGTAGATTGTAATTTTATCGATGCTGTTATAATTTTTGGAAGTTTTAATTAATAAGTCTAATTTATTATTATAATTTTCTTATGGTTCACGAATAATTATAATATGGCTTGATATATAATTTATTACAGACATTTTCTTTGTTCAATGAATGGTTAAAATATGGTCTGGATAATTTGTTTCTCAGAAAATTGTTCGTATCAGTACAGTTGCACTTTAGCATTATGATTTTAGCAGTATTTTTTTTTATTTCTGTGGAACAACATGACAGTTTTATAAACATTCAAAATAAATTTGTGATAGATAACGGAATATCTCCGTTGTTCGATCTAACTTCGTCCGTGTGATGTAACACATGTTCTATTTTATATTTTTCTACTAATATTTCAAATGTTAGTTACCCCCCTCTTTTAAAATTTAATTTTAGAGGAAAAACATTTTTAATAGGTATTTTTATTGAGTGTTCGTCATCAAATTGCATATTAAAATAATAATAATAATAACAAATTAGTTTTAATGTATCATTTCATTTCTAGATTTTTCTTTCTTACTTTTCAGTTGATTAAATATCAAACGAATTAAATATATTTTTCTGTTTTAAATAACTGCTTTATTTATTTCCTATCATCTCATTTGTCTTGTATAAAGAACTTAATTTTTACCGATTATGCAACTTTTTTTTAGGGAAACTGTATGTTCGCGCTTTTCGCCGAAGGCGATAACTGTTTTAATCTCGAGAACACTCATTTAAAATTTTCCCCATTACTTTTTATATAACGGTTCTTTTTACATGTACGGTTTTGAGCCCGGCTTGGGAATCTATTGTATGCCAAGACATTTTCTCTTGGCGTTTGTGTAATGTAAAAATTTATTCAGATTACGATTTGTAGCGGTCATGTCAACCCGCACATTCACAGTTGTTGAAAATGATATTTCTTTATTATGTTTGAAAGCGTTTTTTTTTTTTTTTAGTGTGCTGCATTCATTTTGTTTATAATTGCTCAGTTTCACATATTATGGAAAATAAAAGAATTGGTCAAGAATATATTTAAGATATGATTTCCTTGAAGAAATGTCTTCATTGTTTTATTCCAGAAGAAAATTTAAAAATGGACCTGGTTAACTATTCATAGAACAACAAGCATGGTCAATGACAAGAAGGTGGGCTTTCCCCCCTTAGTCCGTTTCATTATTTTCAGGAAACATGATGAAACAGTTCGACTTTTAACGGAAAATGCCTTTTTTTCTGAAGAGAGACTTTTTCTGTAAAATTAAGAAAAACATATCTATAAATTTTAGATTTTTTTAAATAGTGTACAGAAATAAAATTTTGGTACAGTTGTTCGTTAATGGCTACTAATGATTAGATAAAAAGTCCTCGTGGACATGAGGTGAGCGGGGGGAGTGGGGGGAGTAAACAGTTTTCCCCATCTTCGTCCACGACCCCTACCTAGAGACCACGAGCTCCGTCAAAATTCTTTACTTATGACCCGTATACCTTGGACTCTAAATAGAAAAGGAAAAAGAAAAAGTGAGATATTGAAACCGGACAAATTTAAAAGAGAAAGTACACGAATTGAAGACACTAAAAAACTGTTAGTGTGTGGGTGAGGCGATGAAATTAGCGATCGCCCTAACCTCCATCCGGAATATGTTTGTGGGACGTAAAATTGAAAAGTTTGTAAAATGGAATTTTTTTTTCCTTTTTAACACGCTTTTATTAGCTTCACCTGTATGTATGTATGGACACTGGTGTGCAAAATTTAAGGACGAGTCCCAAAATGACAATTTTCAAGCGATAATTTTCACGTGAATATTCAAAAGCAAGTAATATAACTTGAATAATTACTATCCCTGCATAACAGCTAGTCCATATAACATCTCATTCAAGTCACACATGGTCACAAGAGTCACAGTCACTCCGGCGAAACAAAAAAATAGGAAATTTCATACGTCTCATTTATGAGTCTCAAATGACTACTATATGTGACTCCACTAACAGGTCATTGTGACTGCTGCTTTGTGGCGAGTCACCAGGTGACTTTACAATGTCGTTTCATTGAGACTCTCGTGTGACCTCTCATATGGAGACTCAATTTCAAAGTCATTGTGAACGTTGAATTATGATAAAATACCAAATAATGTCCCATTAAAGTCACATGTCACGTTATATCACGACTTTACATTGTCGTTTCATTGAGACTCTCGTGTGACTTCTCATATCGAGACTCAACTTCAAAGTCATTGTGAACGTTGCATTATGATAAAATACCAAATAATGTCCCATTAAAGTCAGACGGTGACTTTTCACTACTTTTTACAGTGGTTACATCACAGTAGGGTCTCTGTCACCATTTGACAAAGTCTTGTGTCAGAAAGTCACCACGTGACTTTAATGTGACACTATTTTGTGATTTATCATAATGCAACATTCACAATGACTTTGAAATTGAATCTCCAAATGACAATCACATGAAGGTCTCAATAAAAACGACATTGTAAAGTCACCTGGTGACTAGACACAAAACAGCAGTTGCAGTGACCTGTCAGTAGAGTCACATATAGTAGTCATTTGAGACTCATAAAAGAGTTCGCCTATTTTTTGTTTCGCCGTAGTGACTGTGACTCTTGTGACCATGTGTGACTTGAATGAGATGTTATATGGACTAGCTGTTATGCAGGGATAGTAATTATTCGAATTAAAAATCTTTTTGAATACTCGTGTGAGAATTATCGCTTGAAAATCCCTTGAAAATTGGCATTTTGGGACTCGTCCTTAAATTTTTCACACCAGTGTATATAATGGAATATTTGAACGTTATTTTTACCTACTTTAAGACATCAGATTAAATTGAAACTTTGCACACTTATTGAAAACCGATGACAATTCAATAATTTGAATACTCGCCGCTTTAAAGGATCAAAATCAAACCGCCGGAAACCGATCAAAAGCAATTTGGAAAAATTAACAGTCATCTAACACCATAGGCACATGACAATCACTGAAACACATATGAAAACCGTAAATATGCAACCGAAAAAAATTAAAAAATTTTTAGTTTGACCTGATATAAAAACACGTGTGTAGTTTTTAAAACTGTATAGCAATTATTCTTGAATTGTTGATTTAAGGCCCCTGTCCTCGCTCGAGGAAACGCTCTCGAGCTAATCCTATTCCTATGGGGAAGCATTTTTCTAATAACTCTTTCGCATTTTGACATTTTTGAATAATTTTTTTTGCATTGAGTAGCTGAGGTGCATGCCGACAGCGCACCTTTTTTACTCTTTCGATTTTGGTTGCAGATATTTTTTACAAAGTTAGTTTCACTTTTAAAACCGGTTTCGAAAGTGAAAGTGCTTTTTAAAAAATATATCTGCAACCAAAATCGAAAAAGTAAAAAAGGTGCGCTGTCGGCATGCACCTCAGCTATCCAATGCAAAAGAAAAAATTCAAAAATGTCAAAATGCGAAAAAGTTATTAGTAATTATTCGAATTATATTAATTCTTTTTGAATATTCGTGTGAGAATTACAGCTTGAAAATCCCTTGAAAATTGGCATTTTGGGAATCGTCCTTAAATTTTTCACACCAGTATATACAGTGGAATATTTGAACGTTATTTTTACCTACTTTAAGACATCAGATTAAATTGAAACTTTGCACACTTATTGAAAACCGATGACAATTCAATAATTTGAATACTCGCCGCTTTAAAGGATCAAAATCAAACCGCCAGAAACCGATCAAAAGCAATTTGGAAAAATTAACAGTCATCTAACACCATAGGCACATGACAATCACTGAAACATATATGAAAACCGTAACTATGCAACCGAAAAAAATTAAATTTTTTTTAGTTTGACCTGATATAAAAACACGTGTTTAGTTTTTAAAACTGTATAGCAATTATTCTTGAATTGCTGATTTAATATAAACAAATTCTGCATTTAGATGAAAAGAAGATAACTTAAAAAAAATACTGGTATTCAGGTTGTCTTTTTCTTTTTAGCACTTTCCAGCAAAGTTGAAAAGTGCTTATGCATTCGGTTTGTCTGGCCGTCTGTCCGTCTGGCCGTCTGTCCGTCTGTCCGCGCTCTAACTCCCGTAAATATACTCGGATTGCTATGAAATTTTTATACGTTATTGAGGTTTACCCTAGCACGAACCCTATTGAAAATGAAAAGTATCTACCATGATTAGTTTATCTACAGAGAGAATCAAAAGTTTCCCATTACATTACGGCCTATGGGGAAAAATCGTTAATATACTCGGATCGCCATGAAATTTTAGGACGTTATTGAGGTTTACCCTAGCACGAACCCTACTGAAAATGAAGTATTTACTATGATTAGTTTATCTACAGAGAGAATCAAAAGTTCCCCATTACATTATGGCCAATGGGGAAAAATCGTTAATATACTCGGATTGCCATGAAATTTTAGGACATTATTGACGTTTACCCTAGCACAAGTCCTATCGAAAATGAAGTTTCTACCGTGATTAGTTTATCTACTGGGCGAATCAAAAGTTTACTATTACATTATGGCCTATGGGGAAAAATCGCTTCAAAGGAATTTTAAAGATGTTATACCCTGTCAAACATATTAAAATATGCATTCTATAAAATATAAGGTGAAAATATAGCTATTATTCATTTACAGGGCCACACAAAAGAATTCCATTAGATAATGGTAAAAGGGGGAATTGTGTGTGACATATTTTAAATATATTAAGCTTTTTCATGTATAATAAAATTGATATATGTCACTGAAGCTTAATATAAATTATACGCTACTGTCTTGCATAATATGAAGTACATAGCATTTACAGGGCCATACAAAAGATTTCAAATAGTATATTCTTTCCGAAGTACCGTATATGTGTCCGATGATGGCTGATGGAGGGATGAAATGCATTTTAATTATGATATTGGCGTTTATATTTCGCTAAATATATGCACATTATATGGTGTGTATAAATGTTATAGTTCATATACAGGGCTACCCAAAAGAGCTCACCAACGTTACTGAATATGAGCGTAAATTATTTAAACGTGGTTCTTAAATAGGCTATGCATTTTTACGCTGAGCTGCATTCAATTTACTGAGAAATGTTTGCAGAATATAGATAAAAGGATATACAGGGCCACGCAAAGAATTCGGTACCTGGACGCCTATGAATGATGATTTATGAGAATGTGATTTCAGTTGTTTTAAAAGTGTTTTAGTTTACAATAACGTTTAGCCTAATGCTGACGTGTAATAAAGGTATAATGTAAACTACAGGGCTGAACAAAAGTATTCAAGTATGTTTCCATCTAATAGTATGAATTGCTGAAAAAGAAATTTCAAGCTACTGGGTATTTTCTTGTTAAGCTAAATTTTCCCATTATAAGAACTGACATATGAAATACAGGGCTGTTCTAATGTACTGGAATACATATTTGGGTATATTTGGCTATACACTATTATTTCCCTAAATAACAAAGTTTTGTTAAAGATTTCATTAAGTGTTGGAAAGTGCTTCATAATCTATGCTTAACGCATAATTTTTCTTACTTGTTTTTTTTTTTTTTTTTTTTTCGAATTTGGGATCCACTTATACACTGTTAAAAATTTTGCTCTCGTTTGAACCAAATTTTGGCGTTTAGTAGCTGCTACCATAAGATGGAGAAATGTCGTACCAACATTTGGAGCTTCCTCTCTTAATCTCGTTCCTACTATTGGAACTATGCTTCAATGGAAGCTCCAAATATTGGTTAAAGATTTCACCATGTTACAGTGACAGCTATTAAACACCAAAATTTGGTTCAAACTAGGACAGGATTTTTAACAGTGTATGCAAGTATATAAAGTACTTCAAAAAATAAATAAACAAGTTTAATGTAAATTCTGCCATTGCAGAATTCAGTTTCGCCTCCGATTAAAAAAATAAAAATAAATAATAAATAAATAAAAATCGATAAAGGTTTTTTAGAAGGGCGACCCCGTTTAAAATGCTATGAACTAACTTAATTTTTTGTGTTTATCAATATAATAGCAAACAGAACGGCATGAAATACCAAATTGATTAGCAATTTCTCTCTAAGACATTGGAATTGCGGAACAATAAAGAGATACAATTTAACGAGCTACTTCTTCATTGATTAGATTAATCAAAAACGGATTTTTTCTTTAGTTTAAACGCTTTTTTATAGACTCTGAGAAAAAGGAAATGCATTTTAACAATAAAACGAATCCCGTCGAATCCGACGAATGAAATGTTTTAAAGACCCGATCGATTTGGTTTTAAAAAAGGCAAAAGTAATTACATTATTGAATCAATGTATAATAAATATGTTTCCAAACTTAATGTCAAGTTTGCCAGTTACAATTTTGGATGCAAATATTCGCACATCTTCAGTTAAAATTGTAATCTGAGTGCCGGCGAAATCCAGAAATTTTATTTTATATGCACTCACAGAAAAAATAGTTTTATTAAAAAAAAAAAAAAAGAAAAAATTCATTTTTACTATGATATTATTTTCACTAACTGAAGTCATCTGAAAGTAAGATCTCAATCTCAGTGTCCATAGAAAATAAATATTGAAATGTAATATCGTTATGAGTAAAAATGCGATGTTTTAAATAGTGACGTCATTTTCTCTTCAAATGTTTTTGAAAAGTTACTGTTATTAGTAATATGAAAAAGGCGTCCGTAATAATATTGTATTTGATTGATATTGTAATTTCATTATCGAGAGGAAAGCTAAACTGAGTTGCCACCATTTTAAAGAAATATCGTAAAAAAGCATTTAAAATTAAAAATAAAATATAAAAATAGAAATAAATTAAAAAATAGCTAAAATGGGCACAACTACAAATAAATAGCTTTCATTTAAAAAAATAATTGTCAAAATCGGTTGCCTAGAAAATTCAGGGCTGATGACACGACATTTTTAGCTTGTCTGAAAGAAATAGCATCGGAGGCTAATAATAAATAAATACACAGCGTACCATCATTTAATTGAGTCCAATTAATAACAGTGCAGCCATTACCAGCATAGTTCCGAGGGAATAAATAATAATGATAATGGTAAACATCAAAAGCCGTTGATGTTTTTCCAAGAAATAATAAAACGATTGTAGATAAAGTTATTTATTGACACCCTCATTTCTAAAAAAAATGGAGCATTGGCTAATTAATGAATCGTCTCTAATAAATTGGCATAAACATTTTATAAAAGTTGTTGGTGACGAAATTCATAAAATTAGAAAGAACATCAGAATTTTCATGCTTCAGTTATTTTTCACATATGATTTTACTAAAGAAATTATCCTCTAAACTAGTATAGAAGGTTTCATAATAACATAGCTGCCAACTTTCAACTAATCTTCCGTAATACTTGTATTAGTTTGATCCTGGTTAACCTCATTTCGAACCAGAAAATTTATTTCATGAATCTTTATCTATTTAATTTCTCGTTTCTAAGAGGAACATATTTAAATTCATTTCTTTGAAAAAAGTTCTGGTTCGAAATTCACTAAACCAGGGTCAAATTAACGCACGTATTACGGAAGATTAATGTTACGTTGGCACCTATGTAATAGTGAGGGCGATGAACACAAATATCTGCATTATGAAAAAGCAGTATCCAATGAAAAAAGTGAAGATCGCGGATGAATGAAAATGTTGTAAATGCTGTTTTATTTTTGGCGCAAAAACAATGTTCTGAATCGAGAAAGAACAATCTAATTCGCGAAGAAGAATTTAAAGGAAGTTTTTTGACAGTGAATGTTGAGGAGGAAAACATTTTAATGGTGCAAAACGAAAAGGAAATACAGACGAGTAAATTTATCTAGATTTTTGAAAGGAGAAAAAGAAAAAGGAAATAATATTTTTAACGAAAACAGTGAAGTTAAAGGGGGAAAATTTAGAATATTATTTAATTAGGTTCATAACTAAAAATATTTTACATATATATACTATAGATAGTAGAAGTACACAAGAACCCACGAATGGATCATCACACTTTTGTATAACCGAACAGACATTTTGTTTTTCGAAACCGGTGCCGACTAGTAGGCCGGCATTTGAGAAATATTGAACCATTACCTGAAAGAAAAAGCCTCCAAACACCGGACCTCCTGTTAAACCCAATTCGAAGGCTGTTTCTGTCAAGGACTGAAAAAAAATTTTTTTTCATTAAAACCATAACAGTTTATGTTCTTTTATTATAATCATTTATTTAACTCAACCGGGTTTTTGTAAGTAAATACGGAATTTCGTAATCAATTTTTAACCTAATTTCTAATAGGATAGAATTATAAAAATTGCTATATATAAAAAAGAGGAGATTTAAAAAAATAGAATGTCCCTATTTTTACCACACCAGTCTAATTCTTTCCATTCGTGATTACAACATTACTTAATCCAATCGTTTAAAAAGTTTCAGTGGTATTAGCAATTCTATTTTTTTTTGTCTTTAAATATGACACAATTTTCACTGGTGTAAGCGTGTTTCAGATTAATGAAGTGTAACAAGGCATGGATTTAATGTGATAATAATATCACATTAAATCCATGCCTTGTTACACTTCATTCACTTTGTTACACTTCAATATTTAAGTTGTAAATATTGTCATACCATAGCTTTCCCGATGATATTGGATAACCCACAGCCATTACAACTATGCATAAAATTTATCTAATTCAAATCGGTTAATAAATACGAGAGTTATCAAATTCCATAAATTATATGTATCTGTAAGACAACATTTGGATGCAGGGTGGTTTTGGGGAGTGGGGATCACGATCGATGAAAATATACGAAAATTTTCCGGAATTGCTCTCTTCCGGACGATTGCAATAGGTAGCTTTTTGTTTTTGTAACGAAAGCTATCAAAAAGACAAGCGTGACAATCAGTTCGATATAAAATTACATCGACTGTTTCAAAGATAGTCTTCTCCCTCACTAAAATATACCAAACATAGAACTACTACAATCATGTATCTTGAAAAAGTGGTGTTAAAAGAGTGGTTTTTTTTTTTTTTTTTTTTTTTTTTTTTTTTTTTCAAAACGGCATTAGTACATTAGTAATATTCACTAAGAGATGAAAGTTTAAAGTGAGTGGGTTCTTAAACCCTAATAGCATGCATGGTCACAGTGACGTCACTGTGAGTCACTTTGGTCACATCACATCTGTGACCAAAATGCCACCACTCAGTGACGTCACATTGTGACTGAGATGTGACTTTCTTAAAAATCTTTAGACATTTATAAATATCCTTCAAAACATGTTAATTACTTTAACCGTTTGACTGCTACGCGGCGCAAAAGCGCTGCGATAGTTTATCTCGAAAACCGCGGCGCAGCGCTTTTGCGCTGCGAGTTCTTTATAATACAAAAAGAATTATTAAAATTGATTGATATTTGTCTAAATAACAGTGTTTTATATGACAACATTATTTTTTCCTTTAAAGAAATCAAAATATGTACCGCAATTTTCGTGCATTCTTGCAAAAATTGCTTAGCACTAAAACGGTTAAAAAACATGTTTCTGGCAATTTAAATATCGTCGCTTTTGTCACAGTTTCGTCATAATGTTAATGTCAAATTAGTCACAAATGACACATTTTTCACAAATTTGTCACATTGTGACCACTTTGTGAAACGTCACAAAAGAGCTCTAAAACTCTCTCTCTCGTTATCGACTTTACATTTTAGTCACTGTGACTTCACATCAACGTCACGTGACATCACTTCGACAGTCGATGGTCACAAACTCACAATGTGACTTCACAACGACGTTGTAGTAACGTCACCATGCTTTACGGGAAGTACCTTGACTAGATAAAGGGTGAATTTAATCGTTAAAAAGGTGTGACTTTTATTAATTCTGTATTTTTAAAAGCATGGCGTAATTAATTTTCGCTGGTGTAAGCATGCTTCACTTCGGCGAAGTGTAACAAAATATTTATGTAATGTGACATTATAGAAATCTAAGTTAAATATTGTTATATCGTGGCTCTTTTAATGATATCGGATACGTCACAGCCCAACGTTGCGTAAGATGCTGTGAAATAAGCGTAGGCATTTAATCAGTGGGGCGAGAGGTCAAGGAAAAATAGAGTGAAAAAAGATGCTAAATACCAGTATTTTTTGAAAGAAAAATTCGCTTTCTTTAATCCCTTTATATTATTTGAATTATTTTCTGTAACAAAATACTAGTTAACTCTTTTTTTGACTGCATTTTTCCCTCACCACTTGCCACCCTGCAGCATAGACACGGATTTTGCTAATATATATATACAGTCGAGTCTCTATATAACGAAATCCACCGTTTTAGTAAAAAATTCGTTATATAGAGAAATTCGATGTATAGAGAATGATGTTAAAAATCGTATTTAATGTGTGTGAAATTTAAACAAATATTATTTTTGATTTTTTGAATTAAGAATTTGAAATGTTTAAAAAAAATATTAACCTAACATTTTATTTCTTAATTATTTAAGCTGTTTCAAAAAAGAGAACAGACATTTATTTGAAAGCTTAATGAAAATCAAATAAGGAAGACTTGCATTAATTTCAGACGAAGAAATCTGTGATTTTTTGTTGTTTTATTTTTAAAATTGTTACGCTCTAAAAAAAATAAAAAAAATTTAAAAAAATGCTCAAATTTTAGCAAGGAATGAAAAATTGTAGTTAACTCCATTTGAAAGTCTCTCTTATTTGCCTCTCATCGATTCCTCTCTTACATGTGCATCAATCTAATTGACTCTGTTTTGAGAAGGATGTGGAAAGGGTGTGGAAGATGGGATGAATTCGTTGGATTTAAAGAACAAGGAGAGAAGTAATTAAAAAAAACTCAGCACTGGCGATAAATCAAAAATAAGTGATGGAATAATTGATTCCATATTTTTTCGAAGCCTTTTAAAACTGAATAAATTAAGACCAATTTATGAAAATATTGGTTATATGGAGATCGATATTTCGCTATATAGAGACTGTTTTTAATGTAATCATGCGAAAAGGGAACCGTTCCTACTAAAAATTCGTTATATAGAGAAATTCGATGTATGGAATTTCGTTATAGAGAGACTCGACTCTCTCTCTCTCTCTCTCTCTCTCTCTCTCTCTCTCTCTCTCTCTCTATATATATATATATATATATATATATATATATATAGCTATAATTTACTTCACAGAGAGAGAAGAATAGCATTCGAAAATAAGAAATTATTATTTAATGTAATCGTTTAAATAGATTAAGTTTTATCATTTCTTTTTTTTAATATGATTTAATTTTTTCCTAGTGAAAGCATGTTTTAGATTGATGAAGTGTGACAAGACATTGATTTGTTTATGATATTATATATTATCATACCATGGTTCTTCCGATGGTATCGGATAACTCACAGCCCAATATTGCGTAAGATGCAGTGAAGCAAGCTGATGCGCCTAACGCATCCACGGAATTTTCATCCCATATTCACCATGAGATGGAAGTTTAAAATGAATGGTACTTATAAGTACTGGTAGCAGATAAAGGGTTAATTTAATCGTTAAAAAAATCCAGTTTATTAATTCTATGTTTTTAAAAGCATCGAGTAATTTTAATTGGTGTAAATATGATGAAGTGTTGCTGAAGTGTAAAAAAATATTTTTGTAATGTGCATTATAAAGAAATCCAAGTTGGAAAATTTGTCATATTGTGGCTCTTCCAAATGATATCGAATAATTCACAGCCTAATGTTGCCCAATTCTGTGAAGTAAGCGTATGCTCCTAATGCTTTCATGATAACTATTATGTGATCATAGACACGGGTTTTGCTAATATAGATATGAATATATACATACTTATATATATAAGAGTAAAAAATTTTTATTTAAAGAGTGGCATCGTTTTTACCACTGATCGAATTTTGTCCATTCGAGAATAGGAAATTATTTAATATAATCGTTTAAAAAAATAAGTTTATTTTTCTGTTTTTTACTTTCTTCTATCTTTACAAGAAGAAAGTATTGGATTCATGAAAATTTTCGACTTCCGGTTTTCGACGGATTTATACGTTTTAGAAGGTCCTGAACACGTTTTGACTATTTTTAGAAAATGTCTGTCTGTGAGTCTGTCCGTCTGTCTGTGAGTCTGTGTGTCTGTCTGTGAGTCTGTCTGTCTGTATGTGACAAAAAATTTGTGGGCGCTCTATCTCAAGAACTAATGCTCGAAATTTAATAAAATTTTATATTCAGTTAGACCTTGATATGAATTAGTGCCTATTGGATTTTGGTGAAAATTGGCCTGCAGGTGGCGCTGCTATACTACGTTTTTCATGATTTTCAAGATTGCTATATCTCAAGAACTAATACACAGAATTTCACCAAACTTCAAATTCTGTGACCCCTTGATATACATAGACGCTGATTAAGTTTTGGTGCAAATTGGCCAGCAGGTGGCGCTGCTATGCCACGTTTTTATGATTTTCATGATAGCTATATCTCAAGGATTAATGCACAGACTTTCACCAAACTTCAGATACCGCGATACCTTGAGATACATAGCCGCTGATAAGGTTTTGGTGTGAACTGCCCTATAGGTGGCACTGCTATACTACATTTTGCACGATTTTTGCGATAGCTATATCTCAAGAACTAATGCAGAGAACTTCATCAAATTTTAGTTTCTTTTACACTAGAATATATAACATAATTAGATGCTGTTACATTTTGGTATTAACCTTGCAACAGGTGGTACAGCTATGCTGCATTTTGCACGATTTTTCCGATAGGGGTCATTCCAGGCGAAATGAGCAAATTAGCTGTGGCTGCCATGTCGCAGATTTGAATGAAAATTGACATATGAGTACAACATGTATATTTATGAAGAAATGCAAAATAAGAGATTACAGAACAGATTGTTTAAGCATGTACACTCACTTTAAAAGTTGATACAAAATTAAGTTCTTACTTACATGCTTAAAATTTCAATCTGGATTATTCGCGTTAGGAATGAAAAAAACTATATCATAAATTATTTTCAGATAAGAATGGATACTAAGTAAGAGATTGGCGTAATTTAGGATTTGAATTTTTATTCCTTACTGAGAAAAAAATATAGAAAAGGAAAATTTTAAAGAAGAAAATTCAATATTTTTTTTGCCCATAAAAATTTTAGGACAAGCGTTCTGACTTCAAAACTATTTAACATTTTAGATAAAAGTATATATTTTGACACAAGAAGTTTCATATATGCCTTTTTTATACCTTAAAGTGAAAAAAAAATAAATTATGAAAAAAAGGACGGGAAAAGGCATTATTTCTATTGCTCTTTTAGTCATGAAGGAAATCTCTTATATCATTTTAAATTACTTGATATCAAAGATAAAAGTGTCTATTTTAAATATTCAAATGCTATTTCTCGCCTTTTCTTCTTTTCTTTTCTCTTTTCTTTTTTTCTTTCAGACTTATAATAAAAGCAATGAGAATTGAAGGATTAATTATCTAGTAGTGTTAAAATCCAATAGATGGCAGCACTATTTTTTAATTGAGATCGTACAATATTTTTAAAAAAGCGCGCTAATTCAAAGGAAAATTTGCGTGAAAATATCTTTTCGAAATCATTTTTTTTCAATGTTAGGAATCAAAAGGCACTATTAAAAATGTTCGAGCATATTATGGACTTATTAATCTTTATGTCTGTGCAATATTGTTTAGGACGGACCTGTCCCTTAATTATTATTCGAGCATAAATAAGAGGAAAAAATACGATTTTGTAACTTTTTTTTTAAGTTTCTAAGTTTTTTTGAAGATGAAGGAATTAAATGATAATTATCAAACTTGGGGAATTCAATCTTCATATATAATACTGTATCATGGACTAATTTCTCACTTGTTTTGTCATTTTTTTAAATTTTTATAATGTTTCGAATTTTCTCAAAATTCACAAATTTTCAATTTTAACAACCCATTTAAAATTAATTACGTTGTTACCAGATTGCTATTGCTAAATAAATAAAAAGATAATTATTCAGAGGTTATAAAATTGCAAGCCAAATTCATTTATGTTAAGTATTTTTCAAGATACGGAGCTTTAAACTTGCAACATTGGACGATTGCACACATGCCTTTCTACATCACAAGTTTTTTAAAAGTCCAAAACTGTTAAAATAATTTAATTTTGTTAAGATATTTTTCAGAGATCTATTTGAATATGAATAAAATCCGTGTATGAAACTTTATTAAAATCGGTTACCATGGGGCCACGACTTTTTTTAAATTTTTGCTCATTTGACGTGGAATGACCCATAGCTATATCTTAACAACCAACGCACAGAATTTCATCAAACTTCAGATTTTGTTACAAAATGACATATAACATAATTACACGATGATTACGTTTTGTTATAAATCCTTCAACTGATGGTGCTGCTGTGCTATATTTTACACAGTTTTTTTTAACCAGCTATATCTCAAGAACTAATGCACAGAATTTCATCAAACTTCAGATTCTTTTATACCATAACATAATTAGACGCTTTTTTACGTTTTGGCATAAATTGTCCAAAATATGGTGTTGTTGTGCTACGTTTTGCAAATTTTTTGTTATAATTATATCTTAAGAACTAATGGACGAAATTCCATCAAATTTCAGATTCTGTTAGGTCTTGACATCAATAGATGCTTATTAGGTTTTAGTATAACTTACCCACCAAGAGGCACTACTAAGCTCATTTTCTCAGAATATTAATTAAATTTTTCGTTTTAGGCTTTTCGGATACCAGAATCTCATTAGGCTAGGTCAAATTTCGAGGAAATTCGATAGTGGGTAACTTTGGAATCACCACGGTTTTTTTTTTTTTATCATTTACTTATGAGATAGAAGAAAGTTTCGGGATTGACGCATCCAACTAGTTTTTTTATATAAATAAATATGATGTAATTTTTACTTTCTTCTATCTTTACAAGAAGAAAGTATTGGATTCATGAAAATTTTCGACTTCCGGTTTTCGACGGATTTATACGTTTCAGAAGGTCCTGAACCCGTTTTGACTATTTTTAGAAAATGTCTGTCTGTGAGTCTGTCTGTCTGTATGTGACAAAAAATTTGTGGGCGCTCTATCTCAAGAAGTAATGCTCGAAATTTAATATAATTTTATATTCAATTAGACCTTGATATGAATTAGTGCCTATTGGTTTTTGGTGAAAATTGGCCTGCAGGTGGCGCTGCTATACTACGTTTTTCATGATTTTCAAGATTGCTATATCTCAAGAACTAATGCACAGAATTTTACCAAACTTCAGATTCTGTGACCCCTTGATATACATAGACGCTGATTAAGTTTTGGTGTAAATTGGCCACCAGGTGGCGCTGCTATGCCACGTTTTTCATGATTTTCATGATAGCTATATCTCAAGAACTAATGCACCGAATTTCACCAAACTTCAGATTCCGTGATACCTTGAGATGCATAGCCGCTGATAAGGTTTTGGTGTGAACTGCCATATAGGTGGCGCTGCTATACTACATTTTGCACGATTTTTGCGATAGCTATATCTCAAGAACTAATGCAGAGAACTTCATCAAATTTTAGTTTATTTTACACTAGAATATATAACATAATTAGACGCTGATTACATTTTGGTATTAACCTTGCAACAGGTGGTGCAGCTATGCTGCATTTTGCACGATTTTCCCTCAGATTATTTTACACTATAACATAATTAGACGCTTTTTTACTTTTTGGCATAAATTGTCCAAGATATGGTGTTGCTGTGCTACGTTTTGCAAATTTTTTATTATAACTATATCTCAAGAAGTAATGGACGAAATTCCATCAAATTTCAGATTCTGTTAGGTCTTGACATCAATATAGATGCTTATTAGGTTTTAGTATAAAATACCCAACATGAGGCACTACTAAGCTCATTTTCTCAGGATATTAATTAAATTTTGCGTTTTAGGCTTTTCAGATACCAGAATCTCATTAGGCTAGTCAAATGTTCGAGGAAATTCGATAGTGGGTAACTTTGGTATCACCACGTTTTTTTTTTTTTTTTAAATATTAAAATGTACTTATGAGATAGAAGAAAGTTTCGGGATTGACACATCCAACTAGTTCCTGGTTTAATCATGTTTGAGATTGGTGAAGTGTGACAATATATTGATTTAATGTGATAATACATATTATCATACCATGGCTCTTCCGATGCTATTGGGTAGCTCACTGCCCAATATTGTGTAAGATGCAGTAAAGTAAGCAGATGCGCCTAATGCATCCACGAAACGGATTGCGAAGGCAAGTCCGATGAAAGCAGGTCCAACCGGTGCATAATCAAGGAACCTAGAAAATAATAAATAGATCTGTATTCATTAGAAAATTGGAATTTTAAAAAAAGTTAAAAGAAATGAAATATTTTAGCATTACACTTAAAAAAATTGTTAGTCCAAGCTTAAATATTTAAAGCAAGTCTATACTTCAAATTGTTTTTTTTTTTTTTTTTTTTTTTTTTTTTTTTTTTTTTTAATAATCGTGAATTTATTTTTGTTTGTAAATGCATTCAGATGCTGCCGGGAATTAAACCAAGGATCCCAGAATTAGGCTTCACCTGTTTGCATTAACTAAACATTGTAAGTGACTTAACTTGGCCAAACTGACATTTGGGCATGCGCATAAGTTCTGAAATTTGTAATTGCAACTTCTAACTACTTTTTTGATTACACAGCAATTATCCTGCCATATTTCAATTAAAAAATTAATTTCGTCATGCTCCCAATTTCTTTTGTGGGAGGAAATAACAGGCTCAACATTTTCCATTTTCGGCTTTTGATTACAAAAAACCCCCACAAACACACGTGTTAAGCAACTGGGGGTAAACAAATAACAACTTGAAATAGTTTATAATTATTTGTAGGAATCAACTCCATTAATTTAATAATCTGAATTAAATATTCTAAAATTCAGAAATAATAGTTAAATATTCAGATGGCAGATTTCCACTCAACTCATAGTTAAGAAAGTATCAAAGGTATAAGTGAGCTTCAGAAATTTGCTTAAGTGAGAATCTTGATTCCGGGTACGACCGCTTCAAAAAACTTCAAGTTAAGTGACTTAACTTTCTCAGTGCGAACAGGGTATTATACCCTCTTCGAACTGCAAACATAAGATATCGCCGTATTTGAAGTGGTACCCTCCCGGAATTGGATGCCTGTTCACATTGAAAAACTTACTTACCTAAGTTTTTCAATGTGAACAGGCATCCAATTCCGGGAGGGTACCACTTCAAATACGGCGATCTACAATATCTTATGTTTGCAGTGCGAAGAGGGTATAATACCCTGAGATATCTCAACGAATGTCACTGTATCTCTGAACTGAACAAATGTAACGTACGCGCATGCGCTTGAAATAAAGACGACAGCAACAGCCAATCAGTAAAAGCGAAGCTTTATAGCCAATGAGAGTGAGTGGTTGTTCCTGTATCTATCCCGAGCAAGTTGAAAACTCTCTGAGAGAGTTCCAGGCCTGAGGTATTTTAATTATACATAGAGTGAACAGGGTAATACCCTATTCACACCACAAACTTAAGATATCTTAAGATCGCCGTGTTTGAAGTGGACCCTCCCGGAATTGGATGCCTGTTCACATTGAAAAATTTACCTAAGATATCTCAGCGAATGTCACTGTATCTCTGAACTGAACAAATGTAGCGTATGCGCATGCGCTTGAAATAAAGACGGCCACAACAGCCAATCAGTAAAAGCAAAGCTTTGTAGCCAATGAGAGTAGGTGGTTGTTCCTGTATCTAGCTCGAGAGAGTTGAAACTCTCTGAGAGAGTTTGTAGAACTCTCTGAGAGAGTTCCAGGACTGAGATATCTTAATTATACATAGAGTGAACAGGGTAATACTGTTTAAGTGAGACAATATCGCTACACACCCGATCACCAGTAAGGAAATCAACGTGACGAACGATGCGCATACAAAGTGCTGTTGTGTTGCTATGCGCAGGTGGGATTAATGGCGCGTATAACAGGCTTTGTGCTGTGAATATTTCACAGTCTTTGAGTCTGGGGATTTGTTTTAGTGGTGCTGCCATCTCTTTGTATTGAGAGAAGATTGTTGTTGCTGTTGATTGTATATCTTTTCGGATAATCAACTAAGTCATTGCTTTACGCTGCGCTGTCAGGATTGAACTAGGCATCTCATGAACACTAATCGAGTAAATTGGCGTCGAGCAAAGAGTCAAGCCTAATTATTCTTAACTAGTAATTGATTTTATATGTTCAAATTAGATTGTTATATGCTAATATTTAAAAACTGTGAAATTGTAACCATATAGAGGGGAATATTTCCAACCTTGTCCATATAGTCTGATATTAACAGTTACCTTCTAGGCCATACCAATTTAATTTCTCTATAATTCTCAGCGTTTTGTTTCTTTATAAACTTTTTCTTAGTGAGCGTTTTTTTTATGTTCATTGAATTTGTGGTCATTGTTTTGTTGTTTTTTCTGCGAAGGGCAGCAATCTATTGCGACATATGTAGTGATTTGCTATGATTGCATAATCAGACTAAGCAATGGGCTTTATTGGCGTAACGTCATAGACCACCATCATGTGACTTCTCTCCTATGTTTATATTTGTTTGTTTTGCATGTGCTTCGTTTTACGCATATGTCTGATTCTTTCTTTTTACACGTATGCTGTATACTTACAGTTTAAATATATGAAATGTTGATCTTCTCTTAAAGAAAAACTTAAGATGAAAAAAATGTAATACTTATTAATGGAGCATGATTAAAATTTGTATTTCGTAATACATATTTTATGAGATACCGTGGAAAGGCCTAAATCTAAAAATGCCGTTGTGCTGTTCCGTTGTAAGTAATTCTTAATCATAATTATCTCCTTAGTTTTTTTAAGGATCCTGCATGTTAAGCGAGAAATTCATTAAAAAAATAAAAATCATGAGAGAAATAAATTTATCTCTGAATAAATTGGTAGGATGTTCTTTTCCTTCTTGATCTGGGTCGAAAATTAAAAATCGTTGGCACTGCATCTTTTTGTCGTAGTCTTTTATTTGTGAAATTCTGATAGAGGAAACAATCTTCTTCAAAATGTCGTGAACAAACAACAGAATGTTTACTTGATGGTTAATGATAGCGACCGACGCTTCTAAAATTCCATCCAAGACTAGCATCGGATATTGGGACCGCACAAGGGGTCGCGGCCAGTCTTGGGAATTGCATCACCTGAATTCAATTTTTACAGCAGAAGCTCTTGCTCTTTGGAAAGCCCTTAAATATGTACCTAAGAGCGAGAAACTTCTCTTAATCTCTGACAATTTATCAGTCATTTCAACCCTTGCAATTGTGGACCATAAATCCCCGAATGTAATCCTCCTTCTGCATGAGGCAATAGTCCAGACAAGCTCACATCTCGAAGCTACTGAAATCATTTGGGTGCCTGGACATAGCGGGATTCAGTGCAATGAATTAGCAGATAGATTTGCCCGTCATCTAAAAATCACAGCAGGAACTATCAGGCTAATCTCGCCTGAAAATATCATAGCCTATTTCAGAAAGTGGTACAAAGAGAGAATCAGTGTAGATTGGTTGGCAAGTGGTTACATTGCAGACTTTCCCCATCTCACAAAGAGGAGTTAGGACTACAAATATCTAAAGCTCTCCCGTAAGGGGGGGGGGTATAACTAGTTAAACTTCAGATATGCACGTTACCTACCATGGCTCAACTTCATCGTTTTGGTCTATGGAATTCATCCCTCTGTCCAGAGTGTAAAGTCCCGGAAATTAACGATCACTACCTTCTAGCGTGCCGAAAGTTTGGCATGGAGCGAGCTCAACTTTATCAGCGTTTAAATTTGTCTGTTAACAATGCGACTTTCTAATATTTGTGACCAGGCTATGGCGGAGAAATCAGCGTCCAAGCACCTTGTTTTTTTTCTACTAAGAAACAGAAGTCGGGGAAGTCTCCCCGGAATATAAACTTCGAAGATGTTGTCAAAAGAAACAAGTACAGATCTGCGAATGTAAAGATAATTTAAAGACTTGTTTAAAAAAAACTGGATTACAAATTTGGGACATTAGGGGTACAAAGCCACTTAGGTGAAGCGAAGCTACAAATCTCATAATCGAGCCTAAGCTCCGATAATCAATCAATCAATCAATTTTAACTGAGGTTATCTCAAAACATACATATTTTTTAACAGAATTCATCTCTCAAATATATATTTTTTAAGATTTTCTAAAAAAATAAATTTTAAACAGTTTTATTTATTTATTTTGTTTTACTTTTGAGTAAAAATGTTACTTTTGTGTTTGGCGAATTCAAATCTCACCAACAGCCTTTTCCGCCTCTAGCTGTTATATTTTGGGTATGTAAATTAGAAACAGAGCTTTAATGTTGAAGTAAAATGTTTTTGTATATGTTAGGCAGAGATATTATATAAGCAAAATATATATTGGTTTAAAACGTCATTTTTAAAACGTCATTATGTGATTTGATTATCAGTTGATTTGATATTCTTTTCATTTGTATTTTTATTAATATTATATTAATTATTTGTTTTTTCGTTATTTAAAATAAAAATTATGTCAAAATGTATATTTTGGCGATTTGTACAATTTGGAGAAATTGCTCGACGGGATAACCAAGTAGTGCCAAATATTTATATTAACATCTTACATATTTTTTAACATGTGGCATGTATAACGTTTATTAAATAAATATATCATTAAAAATTATTTAAAAATCATGGTTTTTCATCATCTTGAGAGATCTGATGAGTTTCGATAGAAACTTATGGCTTTTCGTCGCCAATATCGATTTTTTAGCCTCTCGCGCCAAACAGAACAGGATATGGAACTCTTTCCCAAATACCAGTCACAAATATATTTTTTTAGTTATTTTCTATTTTTTTTTTTTTTTTAAGGAAATAATAATAAATAAATAAAGTTTAGTTTATAACTTATAGAACAAAGCTATTTATATCTTTAAAAAAAGAAAATTAAATTAAATAAATAGATTAAACAACAGCCGGATTACCATGAGCGGCATAAAATCGCCATTTTGCTGCAGTCGCGCAAATGTGGTCTGTGATGATATCTGTGCCAAAGCGTGGTGCACTTCGGGCTTCAAAAACATAGATATCTATCTATCTTTATTTTAAAGGCCAAACGTGTCTGTGCGTAACGCATACATCATTTTGCGAATGACTACACTTTTAAATTTGAAATGAAATTTCAGTTTTACAATTTTTGCTACTGCAAATTTTTAAACTTCTAAATATCGCGAATTTTCAAATTTTATACCATCGCATAGGGAAAAAAATTACTTTTAAATACAATTTGTTTGAAAGCTGTATCGTTTTTTGTTTTTGAGTTATTTATTTTTTTGCAGATTTTCATACCGTTTTTGAATTGTGGCAACAGACGTAGTCCATAGCAAAAGCATTTACTCAAAAGCATTATCAACTAGATTTAACGGCCTCAGGGTCGTAGCTAGAAGTGATCTATAGTAGGGGGGGAGCTCAAGGATTGTAGTGGGGGCTCAATTTTTTTTCTCTTTCTCTGCCACAGAAAGATAAATTAGTGCATATTACACTGTAGGTACTATGTTTCTTATTAAACTATTGCAATAACTTCATTTTATACTAAGGAAAGCATAGGATAATGAAAATTTTGAGTGCATAACTGGGGCAAAATGATGTTAACTTCATAAGTACAAACAGGATGAGGGAGTGTTGAATTGCTTATTATAGATACAATTTAGTAATTCTGTCAAACTGTAAAAGGATCACAAAAGGATTTTTGGAACAAAATTTCATTTGGATTTTCTGAACAGAAATTCATTTAATGACCTTGGAATCTTTTCCAGAAGGGGGGGGGGTCAAAATATTTTAGGGGGGCTAAGCTGCCAATAGCACCTCCTTAGCTACGGCCCTGAACGGCCTGCACATTTTGCTAAAAACCGCCGGAAAGGTGAAGCTGGATTCAGCTTCAAACCCTGAACCATGTCATTAGACCACATGGTGCAAACCCCGCCCAAATTAGCATTGTATGCGCTGATTTCTGTTCTGTGAACATGGTCATTGTTTTGGTTCAGGGTTTGCACGATTGGTCAGAATAACTTGGGCAAGGTATCAGAGTCCTCTGTCGGGAGATTTCATACATTAATGTCAAATAAATGGGCCTTATAAATCTAGTTGGCCATGATCAAAAGAAAAGAGAAAAAACAAATTACTGAATCTTTTTGTTGATATTTTTTTATAAAAATTGAAAAAAATATTGGGTACTTACGTATTAACGCCACCGCAGCAGAAGTTGTGCTAATGCACCAATAAAGAGCAGTCTTATTGTACTTCTTGTTGCTTTGTTGTTTGCTTATTTTTGACGCCATTTTTTGCGCTTTAGTGCTTTTAAGTGCTTTTTTAGTCCTTTTTAGTGCTTTTTTTCTCATTTTTGATGCTATTTTTTGTGCGGGTGCGAACAACAAGATTGCTATTTATTGGAGATTAGCGCAACTTTTGCTGCGGTGGCGTTAATACGTAAGTACCAAATATCGAATTTAAAATACGCGCTATATGAATAATTTTCATTCTTGACAAAATTATAAAATTATGTGAATTTTGGTTTTAGTTCGTTTTTATTAAACAATTAAAGGGATTTTTAGTTTATTAAAAACTTTCTTTAAACGCGATACAATTCTTTTTTTTACACTCTGACGTCACAGCAGTATTGTATATCGTATTTATACTTGCAGATTGTTTCAGAAATTTTCATTTACACTTAAAAAAAATATATATATTAATATCTGTTTACAACTAACAGTAATCGAGACTTCCAGTTTTGAATTAAAATGATTTTGAAAGGATCAAATTAAAATACACTTTCTTAAAGCGTGAACACGCATAAGAGAGATACATATATAAATTTTGAGATGGTAAAAATAATGTCGGATTTAGGTTTCATGGAGAAAACTTCTATCATTGAGTCAAAGTGTAATACATTTTGTTATTTTTCATTGAGGAATACAGTGCATAAGAGTCTAATTGATAACTTTATAATAATAAAAAATCTTTATTATATTTTATTGTTTACATATCGATTAAAGTTTAATTCTAACAATTTCTACAACTGAGTTTTATAGAAATAATATTTTGATAATTTAAGTTTGAATATCATTTGTTTATGAATCAAATTTACCAATACAAGGTGCATTAAAAAAAAAAAAATGTAACTGAATTTGTAGGTTTATTATAAATCAATGAGTACTTACGTATTAACGCCACCTCAGCAGAAATTGCAGTAATGCGCCAATAAAGAGCAATCTTGTTGGTCGCACGCGCACAAAAAAATGGCGTCAAAAATGAGCAAAAAAGCACTAAAAAAGCGCTAAAAAATGGCGGCAAACATTAGCAAAAAAAGAAACCACTAAAAAAGCATGAATAACGAGATTGCTCTTTATTGACGCATTACCTCAATTTCTGCTGAGGGGACGTTAGTACCAATCAATGAAACAGTTCCTTCATAAAACATTTTCTTTCGTTGAGGAGTTCTACGAGTTCTACCTTGTGTTGATAAAATATATATTTTTCACGTTGCAGTAGTTTTTAAAGTCGTTTTTATTTTTGGTAGAAAAGTTTATCATGATAACCATTGCTTGAAAGCTAGATTTTGAAAATAAAACCAAAACGAATAAAAAATATATGCCCTCTTCCAATTAACACTAAAATAGACGGATATTTTACTAAAGTTTTATAAAAAGTATTTAACACCAGAATTTTAATTTTAAACTATTTAACTTATTTAATTAGTCTATTTTTGCATTGCGTCTATTTAGCATGACTTATGAACAAAATTCTGGTTCGAATCGAATATTACCATTCTGGCAGGGGCCATTTTGACTCCTTAGCTGGCTGTTCTAGTGTTAAGATAGAAACATGATTTCAACGTCATTTTAAGTAGAAAAAAGAAAAAAAAATGTAATCTAATTTTTTTTTTTTTTTAAATACAAAATGTGAAAATTTTCATGTTTTGGACCCTTTTAAACTTTGTAAAGAGCTCAAAGTTATAGAAGTGTGATTTTAAAATTTTCTTAAACGTACAAATTTTGCTATGAGAATTGCTGTTTACATGATTATTAACATTCTTTACATTCTTTTATAAAATCATTAAAACTATATCAAAAATGCTTTACAAAATGATAAGATTTTTTTAAAAAAAAAGCTCAAAGGATCCTCAAACAGACAACTTAATTCAATAAAGATATCAAGAAAGGCTTACCCGAAAAGGATATTGCAGGTGCCAGACACCAGCATTCCCGCTTTAATCATAAATCTAGGTTCCAGGATTGTAATCTAAATAAATATACAATTTGATAAACTTTTTAAATTTCGGGAAAATAGAATAGTTCAATAATAAGAATGTATTTATTAAAATACAACACATTGCTCAATGGTGCACAAAACAAGAATTTTAATACACATTTGTGCAATTAAAATAAAATAAAACTATCAACGTTTCGCACCGTCTTCTGCGGGCGTCTTCAGGAAAATATGATAACGGAAGGACTAAGTTTGCATCTTGTTCGAGAGATAATATTTCTAATAAATTAAAATCTAAATGAATTAAAAGTTTTAAAATGTTGCCGCTTACACGTGAGTAAAAATTAAAATATTGCAACGAAATAAAATTTTAAGATTTTATGAGGTTATGCCATATTTTTGGTATATTGTAGGATAAATTATCATTACATGGTTTATTTTCTCGTGCGATGATTTCGATAGATTCTCTTATTTTACCTTGAACTGGGTTATTGCACGGAACTATGATTTTGGCTTCATCAAAGTTAATACGGCAACCCTTGTTCGCCAAGTAGAAGTGAGAATAGTTCATTTAAAACTCAAACACTGAAAAAAGGAAGTTCTCAAAAATGAGTAAGTCGTACTCATGTCGAATTGAGTTATGTTTGGATCAAAAATGAACACATTGATTTCTCAATTTTGAAACAGCATGTCTTATCAAATCCAAACAAACGATAATTATTGTATCCAATATTAGTTTATCACATTCATATGGCGACATAAAAGATGCTTATTAATGTAAATATTAAATTATGCACAGTACTTTAAAACAATTTTAAAGTATACTTGCAAATAATGCTCCTCTCATAAAAATGTTCGATTTGGGTATTTTACTTATAATTTTGCTATTTCTCTAAATAAATAATCAGTTAAATGTTTGTTGCTCATAATTTTGAGTAAGAAATAAATACCAGCATATTTTCACTGTTATTTGCAAATTCAGGGAGCAGATAATAGTGTATATGAATGTGAAAAATAACACTAGTAAGTCTTGATTACATCTACTGATAACTATATCGTAATACTAACAATATATATTCTACATAAAAAATAAGAATTTATATTATAAAAAAATATTTTGCTTCTAAGGCGTTGTATATTAATAAAAACATTTAAGGGTCTATTTCGATCCAAAGTGCCCTTTTTCCGATTTATTTTTAGATTCATTTTTTCTCTCAAATGCACCAAACTTTTAAATTCTCTTACTTAGAAACTACACAAGGTGCCGTGATTGTCTATTTTTTGATAAATGTAGAAAATGTTGCAAAAAAATGCTGTCAAAAACGGCGTTTTGGACCAAATTTTCCGAAGCGGGAGGTCTGCGAACGAAAAAAAGGGCATCCTGAGAAAATAATTGCTTATAAATCAAATTATAATTAATTCAGCGAAAAATTACTTCACACGGCATCTTCTACATCACTTCAAATATCACCCCAGCAAGTTTCTTGTTTCTACTTCTAAAAATGAGTCTGAAAATGCATCGGAAAATTTCGAGCTGTTGAAGGTGGAAAATCATTTTTTCGAATTCACCCTTAAAATATATTAACAAGTTTTTATTTACATGTTTCAACTCCTATTAATAGAGTCATCCTCAGAATGTAAAAATTACATTATTCACAATTTTTACATTCTGAGAATGAATCTATTAGTAGGAATTGAAACATGTAAATAAAAACTTGTTAATATATTTTAAATGTTTTTATTAATATACAACGTCTTAGAAGCAAAATATTTTTTATAATATAAATTCTTATTTTTTATGTAGAATATATATTATTTAGTATTACGATATAGATAATAGTGCTTTATATTGGAACACAACCATGGAATCAAAAATGAGTACATGTGTTTCTCAGTTTTGGATCGAAGCTATTGTTGAGTATGTGAAGTACTTAAAATTGAGTACTTTTTATTCAATTCTGAGAATCCATTTTTTTCAGTGTAATAAACATAAATAAGGTCTGTCTCAAAAGTTTGAGCACTAGCTTACAAAGTGTCAATTTTCAAAGGATTATAAAAAGTTAGAATGAATAACATTTTTTATTTGCAAATTTCGCAACATTATTTAAATAAATGATATCAAAAGTAGAAAAATAAATAAATTACATAATTGTAAAAAAGCATAATAAAAAATATTAAAAAAAAACTGTCTTAAAAGTTTATGCACATTCTCAAAAACAACCAGATTTATAATGTTTATAGAATGTTTACTTACAAATTAGTTTTCCGTGATTTCGGATTAGTTCAAATGCGTTCATCGAAATCATTAGTTTTTGTAGGGTTTCTGGTGGCAAAGAGTACCATACTTTCTCAATGGCCACTTGGAATTCTTCAAAATAATCATACTGCTTTCGATTGCCGTAAATTTGGCGGGTTAAAATACCCCCAGACATTCTCAATCGGGTTTAAGTCTGAACGTAAAGTTGTCCACTCAAGAACTTTAACATTTTTCTTAGAAAGCCAAAATTTTGTAGAATGTGACACTTGGATGGAGGCATTGTCTTGTTGAAAAGTCCTTTCTGGACCCCACAAAATGTCACCGAATGGAAGTAAATATTGGTTTAGTGTTTCTTCATACTTTTTTGATTGTTATCTTCTTTTTTAAAAAGCCAGGGAGGTCTGGTCATTAAATCCAAATGCCCCCAAACTATAACAGATTTACCGCCTTTCTGCCTGCTGAAAAATGTCCTTGGTCCTTTCGTAAATCATGCCAATACGTGTTTCAACCATTAGGACCATCTAAGTTCCATTTTTTCTCATCACTGAATAAAATAGTAAGCCATATGTGCAGTGTCTTTGGACACCTATGCACTGAGGTAATTTTTAATTTGCCGTATGGGCAATTGGCCGTATTTGTCAAGATAACAATCTCCTTATACTTCGATCAGTCTGAGCAGTCGTTACACGTGGTCGTCCACATCTTGGTTTTCGCTCTAAAGTATCATTTTTAGAGAGTACTTGATATACAGGGTGTCCACTCTCAACGGTGGCCAATGGCTAATTTCTAAACCATTAGTTATAGACATATAGTTCCAATTGCAAAAATGTTTTAAAAAAGGTGAAGAAGTATTTTTTAGACGATTCAGGTAAAAAAAAATGCTTATTAAAAAATTACGAAAATTAAATTTTTATACAGTCCCCCGGGCCTACTAAATATATAGAGAACGTTTGTAAACGTTTCAAAAACATAGCATGCAAATTCTGAAAGTGATCGCCTTTAGAATATGCTCAAAATCAATCCAATCAAATCCCAAAATGAAGCAAAAAAATGAGGGGTTGCCGCTATATAAAGTAGTACGTGCCATATTGCGCATTCTATATTGAGACTAATGAATGAATAAATGGATACAGCCCCTCATCTTTTTTCTTCATTTTGGGTTGATTGGTTGATTTTTGTCGTCCGATTATCTACGCTAATGGGATATAGGACCAGGGGGAGTGCCCTCCGTGGGGGTCTTTCTAAGGGAACCTAGCCCATATATACGCAAGGTTCGAAGAAAACCACGGAAAACTCCGAACGGTTAGGCCGACAGCCGCGATTGGGTTCGAACCCAGCACCTGCCGTCTACCAGTTGAGAGGTCTCTTCATTTTGGGAATAATGGATTTTGAGCTAATTCTATCGATGATCACTTTCAGAATTTTCAAGCTATGTTTTTGAGACTTTCACAAAAATTGCTCTATACATTTAGCTAACATAATATGTAAATGAAATTTTAATAGCGTTGACGTATGCGCAGTGAAAAGTTATTTAAACCTACTCATTTTTCATACAATTTTTATTATTTTTTAATTCTGATTGCAGGGTTATATGTACAATGTTATTTGTCACATTGTCGGAAAGAACGTTACTTTATATTAAGAACTCTACAAATGAAGAGCAAAAAACATGGAAAATTTTGAGACCGTTTTTATAAAAACCTTAATTTCTTTACGACTATGCATGCTATTCACATAAAAATGAACACATCTTATTACATTAAGCCACTTAATCGTAATCTACAGTTTGAACGCCTTTGCTGCATTAATTTTGACAGGGTTATCGAAAAGGTATTCGTACTCAGTGGCGTAGCTAAGCGGGGGCAAGGGGGGCGTCCGCCCCGGGCGCCGAGGCCTAGGGGCGCCAAATTGAGAGAAATTGTTATATATCTATATTGGGGTGGGTGCGCAAAATTTCCTGCTGGCCCCAGGCGCCAAAAAACATAGCTACGCTACTGTTCGTACTGTTTCTATCTGTTGACGGTCCTCTATAGAGTTTCGGGAAAAATCTTCCAGGAAATGTATGACTTGCACTATTATGTTTACACACTTTGAGTTCCAGGATAATGCTTCATGTATTTTTCTAGACATTTAACAAAATGGTCTAAAACCGCAAGTGGTCGCTCACCGTTGGCCATAAGCCCCGTTTCCAAAGGCTTTTGAAATCAAACTGGCTTTTTAGGGAGGGGATGATATACGGTTGTCGTACCTGCTTTCATTTTGCACCCGTTTCCATACGCGAGCACAAAAACAACCCCCTTAAAAAATCCGGAAGCTGCGCAATTCTTCGTTCTGATCTGTGATTGGCTGATTGGTGGAACTTCCTATGTAAACACAAACACAAGACGTTTTGTTACATGGTCTGAACCACTGAGCTGCGGATCATTGGAAGGTTTGAAAAGAATAAAATTAGATTTTTGAATGTTTAATTGACAAAAAAATATTTTTCAACGTTTAATTACTAACAATTAATTATCAATTATTATATAATTATATAAATACATTACATAATTAATTGTTATATAATATTTTACATAACAACAATTATGTTATTTATATTTTTAAAAAATAAAAAATTGTTATTTGTAATTAAAACTGCATACATTTTGTTTTTCAAGCTGCAACTAATTATATAATGTAATTAACATTATCAATAAATTCTTATATAACAAGTAAATATTATTAATAATATTATTTATTAATCATAATTAATAATTATAATTAAATTTATTAATCATAATAATAGTTGTTATATAATAATATTAATTTAATTATGTATAATTTATATTGAAAAATCTATTATAGCTTTCTGTAAAAAATACTTTATATTGGTTTAGTATTAATTAATAATTACATATTATTAATTATATATTATAGTTAAAAATAGCAATACAATCAGTATATTTTTTCTGGAATAATCATTATTGAAAAAAAGTGCAAAAACGAAAAAAAAAATGTTGGTTATGTGTATATTTATTTTGTAATTAATACTTCAAATTTAAAAACCAATTTAAATAAAATCCTAAATGTTTAAGATTAATTTAGCATTCAGTTCAGTATAAACATTTATTATTATTTATTTAAAATAAGCTAATTGTATAATATGAATATAGTTATAATTACCATATAGTCTAAATATTTATTATTTTTCGTTAAAAAAATAAAATTAATTGCATAGTATAAATGAAAAATATATGAACATTTTATAATTAGTAATATTTAACAATATTTACTAAATCAATATTATAAATATATAATAATAAATTGTTAATGATTAATATAATTAAGTTATAATGAATGTAGTATTACTGATATGAAACTAAAAACAAATATTTAGTGCAATTAGCTATTAATTATCTGCATTTAAAAATATAATAACAAATTCTCATAATATAAATTTATATTCGAAGAAATTATTTAATAATAAGAAACAAAATATAAGTAAAATGATTAACAAAAAAAAATTATCGTTTAAGAAAATTAATTTAAAAAACTGAAGGCAAATATTGATAAATTTCTATTTATAAGTATACAAAATACATTAAATAGCATCCTTCTAAAAGCATATGAACACAATATACCAATCTCTTTCCAATAAAGAATTTTTTTTTTAATTTTATAATATATATTGAATATTATGCTTTGGTTCTGCAAGTTTCACTTGTATTCAGTTTGATTTATTTATTTTTTCCCGTGTTTCAATGTTAGGATTTAATATTAAATGCAAAACTAACGGTACTCATTAAATTGTAAAATTTCAGCTAAAGTGATATTAAAGTAGCAAAGACAAAAATATCTAAATAAAAAAAAAGGCATAAATAATAATTTTTCTTTCTTTCCTCACATGGAATGTGAATTACATTACATGAAAGTAAATGAGCATACAGGTATTATTTCATGAGATCGTTAGTGGGGTCTCCCCCCTCGTCTCCCACACACAGACTTCTGATTTTATTATTTTCTGTTTTATATGGATTAGAAGTGACAATTGTCCCTGGAACTACAGCTTGAAAAACAAAAAATATATAGTTTTTATCACAGATAGCTTTCTAAAAATATAAATAATATAATTATTATATCATATTAAACTAATATAAAGTATTTATTTACAGAAAGCTATAATTGATTTTTCAATTTGAATTATACATAATTATATTAATATAGAATGATTAATTAATAAATAATTTTATTAATAATATTTACATGTTATGTAATAATTTATTAATAATAATGTTAATTACATTAAATAAAAATTAATTGTAGCTTAAAAAACAAAATATATATAGATTTAATTACAAATGATAATAAAAAAAATAAATATAATTATTATTATTATTTTTATAAATATTTTATATAATTAATTCTGTAATATATTTATATAAATATTTAACTATTAATAATTATATAATAATTGATAACTAATTATTAGTATTTAAACTTTGAAAAATATTTTTTGTAACTTGAAATTTGAAAAATCTAATTATATTCTTTTCAAACTTTCGAATGATCAGCGTATGCAGTGGCGTAGCTAAAGGGGGGCAAGGGGGGCATCCGCCCCGGGCGCCGAGGCCTAGGGGCGCCAAATTGAGAGAAATTGTTATATATCTATATTGGGGTGGGGGCGCGAAATTTCTTGCTGGCCCCGGGTGCCAAAAAACATAGCTACGCAACTGAGCGTATGTTGCTTGTATAAAATTCATACACATAGGCGTAGCCAGTCTTTTGAACGGGGGGAGTGCCCAGATTTTTTACTCTGACCTGTTGGGTACAAACAATATCTTATATAATAAAACCTGTTAAAACGGAATCTCATGAGACTGTTCGAATTTCTGTTTTAAACTAGCTTTTATCTTAGAAGGTATAATTGTGTGGTGTTTTTTAAAAAAGGGCCCAAACACAATTTGTTTTTGTGAGGGGGTTAGAAGAGGTTCTAAACTAAATCTAATGGTAAATATATATATATATATGTATAAATTTTCTTACAGCAGTGATATAAGACAGAGACTTGTGTGGACACAAGTGTGAAACTTTTAGTCATTCTAACGTCTAATAAAAATTAAACAAGTTGGAATTGCACGTGAACGTAGCGAATGAGGTGCGTTCGTACGATAACGAAGTTTTAAAAATATTCAGATCTTGCTGATATAGTAGAGCGTACTCCGGATACAGTATAGTAGTCGAAATCTTTACGTTGCTGTAAATATGCAGGAAGTAATTTTTATTACACCTCAGCAACGTATATCTTATTCATAAAATGTGAAATAGTTTAATATAATTAAAACACGTACCAAACCATGTTTCCCCGTATAGCATTATATAGTGGAATACTTTTGTGCGGCCCTGTAATTTAATAATAAAAATTCTTTGCATCACAGATTGTACAGACTGCATATTTTAGTATATATTTCATAGATTCATGCCAATTCTATTATGTTCGAATAAGTGTAACATCATTAAAATGCATTTGAAACTTTTCCCCCATTGACCGAAATGTAACGGAATCCTTTTGATTGTCCCTGTAATTGATCTATGCATCCGATTTTCATAACATTTGAAATGAGTCGACAAAATTACGCAATAATTATATGTTTTAAATTTCAAACGATTAAAATGCATTTAAAACTTTTTTCCCTATTGACCGTAATGTAACGGAATCCTTTTGAATGTCCCTGTAATTGATCTATCCATCCGATTTTCATAAAATTTGAAATGACTCGACAAAATTATGTTATAATTATGTATTTTAAATTTCAAACGATTCGGTTGGGTAGTTTTTGTGTTGTTATATGCGGACAGACGGACGGACAGACAGACGGAAGGACTGAGCGACAACAATAGGTGCTACGTATTTACATAATTACGAACGCACCTAAAAAGGATTTTTATTATGCTGGAAACTTCTGTAGGCGCAAAAGAAAGCTGTATGAGATCAAAATATCGTATTAATCAAAGTCTTGTAGATGAAATTTAGTCGGGTGATAAATCTCATCCGGCGAAATACACATACATGTGTGTGAGTTAGAGATGAGCTCGGGCTCGTTTTCCGGGACGCTAATTCGCAAACACTCAACACCCCAGCGCGCTTCACGCCAACCTCTATAGCCAAGCGCTTTCGGGAGAAAATGAAAATGTGCGTGCAAGTCTGAAGTTCTAAAGTAAGTCTGGAAAAAAAAAAAGAAAAAAAAAGACAAACCAAGTTTGTAAATATTTTTGAATTACGTTGATCTATCTTGATTAACTATGCGGCTTATTGTTTCAACTATTATACCTTCATAACGCTAAAAACATGCATTTTAAATTTTCCAGCGTCATCCTAGCTTTTTAACAGTAATCCTATTGTAACAGCATCAGTATTCAACTAGTGTAATCAATAGCACAACTTGTGTAAACTGAATTAATCTGCTACAGAAAAAAAAGATATCTTTGAATTCTGTAAGCGTATCTAAAACATTCATATAAAGTGGATATAAATATTTGCAGTGCAAATTTCAAATTGCGATACTAGCAGTATTCAAGTATGCACGTCGAAGTTCAGTTTTTCGCCAAAGCCCTTGGCTAGAGGAGTTGGCGTCAAGCGCGCTGGGACGTTGAGTGTTTGCGAATTTGCTTCCGGGACCCGGGACCGCACGAGCCCGAAAGATTTTTTGTTACCAGAGCCCGAGCCCGATACCAAGAATATACAAAACAAAATTATATGAAATTTATGGTATTAAAAATTTATTATTATGTTAATTACTTATTTATGTTAATTATTATTGTATTATAAATTTATTATTATGGTATTAAAAATTTCTTACACAGATAAAATTGTTAAATAGAAATTTAAATTCAATCTTATCAAAATCCGTATCAAATAAATATATACAATCGGCTCTCGTTAATTCGAATTCGTCGGGACCACAAGAAATGTTCGAATTATCCGAAGTTCGAATTATGGAAAATATGAAATATGAGAACGTGCTTAATAAGGTGCTATTACAAAGGAATTAATGTTATAGTGTTTTTTTAGTTTATTTCGTCTTATCATTAGAATCTTTATATCTTTATTTCGTCATTTTCATTAGAATATGACTTAATATTAAATTAGAATGTATAAATACATAAACTAATTAAAAAATTAGAAACAAGCACAATGGAAGAAAGTTTTAAAGCATCAGTGATGGACAGACGGGACAATAAGAGAGTGGATATCAAATGCATTGGATTATATGTATACTCGTTCGGAATAATTTTCACAAAAAAAAAAATAATAATAAAATAAAGAAGAAGTTATTCAGATTGATCTGAAATCCGTGAGAAAGAAAAGAAATGTGAAAAATTGGAATTCTAGTTAGTTCGAATTAAACGAAGTCAAGAAAAAATGAGTTCGAATTAATGAAAATTTTTAACGTTATTCTATCATTGAAAATTTCGGGACTTCATGTTTAGTTCGAATTAAGCGAAGATTCGAATTATCCGATTCTGAATTAACGAGAGTCGACTGTACTTCACTCTTAAAGTTAATCTCAATTTTTTCCCAAATTTAAAAAGTAAATTTCATGTACATGTTTGTGACTTAATGAATAAATGCATGAAATTTGCAGAATCTACTATTTGTAGTCTGGCGAATCGAACAACGTTCTTCAATTTTCTGTAAAAAATGTACAACTTTAATTATAATCGATTCCTTTCTCATAACAATGTTCCTTAATTGATAGTTGCCAAAAAATCAATGTTAAAAAAAAAAAAAAAAAAAAAAAAAAAGATGGATGACGTTACTTTAAAACTTCGATGCTTTTATCGGGAAAGAAGAAACACTGAACAATTGCTTTATACCAGAATAAGATAGTAATTATGTTTACTTACGGAGGAAAGTTTACTTCGAAAATGTATACCGTCCTCAGCATGAAACAGTGTTCATGTTGACAAATAGATAGAACAATCACTAATTTTCATATGAAAAACGACAATAACTCGTGCACAATAGAAGATTAAATAAT
Organism: Maratus speculifer; assembly: GCA_964019185.1. NCBI lineage: Eukaryota > Metazoa > Arthropoda > Arachnida > Araneae > Salticidae > Maratus > Maratus speculifer. The sequence continues at coordinate 64,067,943 of OZ025303.1, forward strand.
TTGCAAGCCCCCAGCTAACTTTCGTCTATTAATAACAAAAGAAAGTATTATCTTCGCGTTATGTAACTAAATAATAAATTTTAAAAAAACGATCCTGTTAAAAGAAAAAAACTTTTACTAACGAAAAGCCAATTAAAAGCAAATTTATAGCTGGTGTTTATTTTGAATGGCGCCATTCAGAGGTTGTCGTCGGAAATTATGTAGACATAAATCTGTAATTATCACAAATTTTCATTTGAAGCAGCAATCAAATACTAAAATAAATAAACGCTACTTCGGTTCCCCGTCATTTTGATCAAAATGATTTGAAAAGCAATAAGTACGCAATTTTAGATGAAAAAAAGTTTTTTCAAACTTTTCTACTCATGAATAAATAAAATCTTTCGATTTCAGAAAAAAAATGAGCCCGTCCGGTCCTGAAGATTAGAATAAAAATAGAGCCCGTACCCGTGTCGGGCCCGGGCTCGGGTTTTCAGGTACGGGCTGAGCCCGTCTCATCTCTAGTGTGGATGCGCGTATATGCATAAACCAGCAGCATAATTATGAACATAATAACAAATGTCACAATAAATAAAAAAGTTAAAATATTTAGTAAAATTTTATGATAAACTACATTATAAACTCAGATCTCAGTGCCACGATAAAGATATTACTGCTGGTGTTTCGTAACCAGGTACCACGTCGGATTAGACGTACCACTGATGGATTCAGTCATAAGTAAACAAAGTAAATGCAAAAATTTAAGTACAAAAGTCACTTAAACTCGATAACTTTATCAAAAAATGGAATACGCAATTCGATTCCAAATCACTTCAATGTACACGTCTATTGAAATCGAATCTTGTGCCTTAATTTTGTACCCTTACGTTAAAAAAAAAAGTCACAAAATGTGTCAGAAAGTTTCGCGTTTGTTCAGCACAGATTTCAGAACCGCTTTAAGAGAGCATAATAAACTATTCTTACTTTCTTTAGTTACTGTGGCTTCTGGAGATTTGACATCACGTTGGACAGTTATTTTTTCTTTAAAAATATCTTGAATAGAGCTCATCAGTGGTGACGTCACAACCCCAGAAATTGGTTCAAAACAAACCACAGAGTTAAAAAAACGATTGAGATGAAATATGTTGTTTTATCGTGAAGCTAAAAATTCAACACTGAAACTGATTTAAACAAGTTACAATTCGGCCCAAACACTTGCGGATGGCTTTTAAAACTTCAGCACTTCAAAAATCAGCCTTTGAACGGTATCTGATTTCATATTGAAAGACTTTTTTTGAAGTTATATCGTGCATCTCTAACAAACTCTAAACTCTTTCGGTTTGTATTGACCCTGTTACCATGGAAATGCGGGGTTGAGTTGTCTGTGACGTCACACTGATGAGCTCTATTGTCTTGCATTTTTGGCAAGTTTTCCTAAAGCTCGTTTTATCTTTTCTGGCCGTCCCATATTTTTTAAATACGCTTGGTAAAGTGCGAAGTATATTAACAAATTAAATATAATTTTTTGGCCCATTTCGGAATGATACAGGCCGAGAGAATGAAAACTGAATAAAACAGATATTTCTGTTCTCGGAAAACCCTATAATGTGACTCGCAGGCTTTAATAATAATAATAATAATAATAATTATTATTATTATTATTATCATTTAAAAGATAAAAATTATTAAGCATAGCTTCCATATCTAGATTCAAATGTTTTTGTTTTTTCTGAAATATCTTCAGTGTGTGGGGGAGGGGGGAGTCTATTGTCAGAGTGAACATTTAATGTAATGGCGTCTTGCAAACGTTGGATTAACGGCAGGCCAGTAGTGTCTGGCGCCTGCTTACCGAACATTTGAAAATCTAAAATACTCTACTTTATAAAATATTGATAAATGAGTACAAATGTAATGTGAAAATATTAATTATCAGCTGTTGCATCATGATACTTGAGAAATTGTTGTTGTGTTCCGCAGAAGTGATATATGAACAGGATGTATGAAAAAAAAATTGTTAATTGTTTTTAATTACATTGTCTTCAATTATTCTTTTTTAATGAGTGCTGATTATTTTACTTAGGTTTTTAAATCCTTCGTGTGTCTGCGTGAACGGGGGGGGGATTGCCCGGGCACCCAGGGCAACCCCCTTGCTACGCGCATGATACAAAATATCAGAAGTAGACTTTGCCGAATGCGAGATCAGGGGCGGATTTATGAAGTGAGGGGCCCCTCTCACTGGAATTTTTTGGGACCCTTCCATCTTGAAAAATTGGGTACATTTCTAATTTTAAAATAATAGATATTCAAAACTAAATTACAATAATTATTAATTAATTAAAATGCATTCAAATCTTTTTTTTTTTTTTTTTTTTTTTTTTTTTTTTTACATTTATGCTGATGAGCAAAGGGATCAAGAAATTGTTGTCAAAAAAAAAAAAAAAAAAAGTGATTCGGACAATTTTTAAGGAAGCTGTATTAGGGAGCCCAAAAGAAACCAGCTGATATGTAATAGTTTGGAGCTCGAAAATGGAAACATGTTAAAAGGTCCTAGCATTTAGCGCTTTAGATTTTCAATTGGACGAAATTATAAGCTTAGGTTATGAATTAATCATTAGAATAAAATTTTAGAGAAATGTTTAAAATATAGTGGAAAATTCTTTAAAAAGAAGTCCTAGGACACCAATAAAAGTATGAAAGGTAGCTAAAGGTCCGAAGAAGCTGTTAGAAAAGAAGCTAATGAAACAAATATTAGAAAAAAACTATGGGAGGAGCTGCTTCCCAAATAAATTTGCCGAATTGCCTTTTAATGTTAACCCAATATGTATTTCATGAGTGAAATCCTCCTCTGACTACAGAGTTAAGGACTTACCTTTAACAACAGCGTTATTTTTAATTTACGGCTGCATTGAGTAAACGTAAGTTGATGCCGAAAAATAAGATTAATATTAAAAAATGGTGGTATTAAGGTGATAAGGCAATTTTTAGTGGTTTATAAAGTAGTTCGAAGACCCTAGAACTACGTTAACTGTTTATGCTAAAGTACTTTCTGATTGGAACAACCAAATTTTAATTCCAAATTTACAAACGATACCAAGAATATTTTTTAAAAAGTTTTGCTTTTACACTGAAAGTTCAAAGTATTAAGTTTTTAGTTTCTAAAAAAAAAAGTTGTTTGTAAATTTCGGTATCAGCCAATCATTTCATTATTTTATGGAAAAAAATTTCTGCGCCGGGAAGGGTGAAAGAAAATTGTAGAAATCATGTTAAAGGCGATTAATATTCAAAATTGGTGGTAGCGGAAATCTGAGAAATTTTTTGGCATTCATGTAGTACCTGAAAAGTCTAAGTTCTTAGAGAAAAAAGCTAGTGAATCAGATAATTTTTAAGGAAACTTTAAAAAAGGAACCAAAAAGGGTAACATGAGCAGGGCCCTATATTAAACATATTAAATATTCTTAGTTCTTAGAACTTTAGACCTTCATTTAATCAAAATTAAGCATATCTATGAAATAATCATTAGAATAAAACTTTGAAGAAATGTGCAAAAATTGGGGGGGGGGGGGTCTTTACTTAAAACAGGGTAGGTTCCTAGAAAAAAATATGAGGATGTTGAGTCCAAGACTTAACTTTAAAATTTCGCATTGAAAGTGTTAGAAAGTTAGGAAATGTAAAAGGCATGCCGCAAAAAAGTAAAGGGAATCCGAATCGAGTTCCCTTTATTTTTCTGCGGCGTTTTTGAAAACACCATAGGATTGCGTTTTCCCTTACGTAATCCTATGGTGCTCAGGATTTTAACGGGAATGTAGAAACGGGAGAACAACTAAATGGAAAAGAATTCTAGAAATGAAGATCGTATTAAGAGGGAGCAATTTATTAACAATTTATTGTGTAAAAACATTCAAGGGCCGATCACGGGCCACAAAGTGCCTGAATTTTTAACTAGCATATAGTTGGGCATGAAGATATTTTTTAGTAGTTTTTAAAACAACTGGAGGACGCAAGAACTATGTTAAAGAAAATTGCATGCAATTTGGATCATTTAAAAAAAAGCTGCACATAGGACCCCAAGAAGGAATTTAATATTCGAAACTGGTGGTAGCTAAAGTCTGGAAAATGTTTTTGTCGTTAATGTAGTAGATGGAAGACATACGAAGTTGATAGTGGAGAAACTATTGAATCGGACCGTTTTTAAGGGCGCTATAAGAGAGGCCCAAACGGAGCAACTGATAGTAAAGAGTAGGTCCTAGCATGAAAACTTGTTAAATGGTCTTAGTTCTTCGCATTTTAGATCTTCAATTAGTCGAAATTAAGCACAGCTAAAAATGAGCAAAAATGGGGGTATGTTTTAAATAGGCTCCTAGGGTAATAATAAAAATATGAGAATGTTGATCCAGAGAGAGGAGTCCAAGACTAAACTTTAAAATTTTGCATTGAAAATGTGAAAAAATTAAGAGGTGAAAAATGCATGCCGCACAAAAAGTTTAAGGGGCTCTGAGTCGTTCCCTTCATGATCCTAGGGTGCCTAGGATTTTAACTGAACTTACGGGAGAGTAACTAAATAGTAAAGGGTACCAAAAATGAAGTTCGGATTAAGAGGGAGCAATTTTTAACAATTTATGGTGCAACAACTTCAAGAGGCCCGGTAACGGACCCCAAGTTAGCAGAGACTTAACTGGCACGTCGTTTGATATAAAGCTATGTTTAGTAGTCTTAATATTAATTGGAGCATGGTAGAACTATGTTAAAGAAAATTGCATGCAATTTGGATCATTTTTTTAAAAAGCTGCACCAAAAGCCTCCTATAAGGCCAATTAATTTTTCCAAAATTGGTGATAGCTAAACTCTGAAAAATATTTTTGTGATTTATGATTAACAATTTAGTGCATAAAAACTTAAAGGGGTCCCGATCCTTATAATAGTAAAAATATGAGCCTAGTGTACATCAGAACTTGTCTTGGACTATCGCACCTAAATTTTCAGACTTCTATGTGTGGTATATTTCGCTAACACTCGCACATAAATAGATCGAAACTTTGATTTGTACAGATTTAAGAAGCAAAAACCTCATTGGAGTGTATCCGGGCCAAGATCTTAACTGAAATATACAAATGGGGATAACGAAATGAAGATAGAGCCCCCAAAACATAGAAGATCGGATAGAAAGGAGGCAAGTTATTAAAACTTTAGGATATAAAAACTTGAAATAGTCCAAGTTGCCCGGATCTAAAAAAAAATTAAAAAACCTGATCTCCAAGTGTATCAGGAACTGGCTCAGACCATCCTCATTTAAATTTTCAGATTTCGACGAGCGGTAGATTTTGGTAGCCATTGTTGGAAAGAAATAGACTTAATATATTAAATGAGTAAAGAATCATTAAATTAATTCCTTTTTATCAATTATACATAGAAAATAATAATGATGCCATTAAGATTATGCTATTCAATATAAAGCAGATATCGTTTTCTCTGGGAAAAGGTTGAAATTTTAATTAATTTTCTTAAAAGAAAATAGAAATGTTTGCGTTGTGATCTGTTTTTGATGAACCCTTCCTTATGAGAACATAGCATTTACGCCATTATTATTAGAAGATAAATTGAAGTAAGCAATAAATTCAAAATAATTATTCATAAATGTAAATCAAGAAGTAAACACATTTTCTTTCTAAATAAAATAACTCTTCTACACTAGTTAACAATTAAATATAAGATTTATTTACAGATATTTACAAAACTTTACATTAAACGAACAAAATGCATTATGGTGAAAATATCACCCGAAAAAAATTACAATTTAAATTTTTCTTGAATAACATTATTTCTTTAAAATAATAATAAAAATCATATTAATATTAATTGCAGAAATCCCCATTTGCAGCTGACTACAATTTCAAAATATTAAGGGGGTAAATATAGTAATTTGAATTACTTGCCAAGTTATGGAACTCCGTGCAGAAAGCATTTTCTCGCATCCGTGATCCGGCCTAGGCGTCAGAGAGCAGTGCCAGGCAAAAGGAATCCTCCCTTAGTCATCTGAGGGTATACATCTGTCGAGAGATTTTTAGCCACTGACCACTCGATGAAAAAAATATTCTTTCTTTCCCGACCTGTGGGAGGGTCCAAATTTTTTAAAACTATAATTGAAGAACAGGATACCTTGGCTTTCGTGATTATTGGGTGGGGGACGTACTCGCCTCCTTTTAAAACACGTGTGTAAGAAGAAACATTCCCATGCCCAAAGAGATGTAGTAAATTTGTTTTATGGCCCATTATAAATACTCTTGACGTTAAAAGTCAGTGTACAATGGTGGTGTCTTGAGTTCTCAGGCCTTAAATTTTTATTACCGAGAGTGCCTCTTTAGACCACCCAGATGGTTTTTTATATAGCATTTTGAATAAAAATTGTTCCGTTGATTTTATTACCCTTTTGTGATCTATGCGTGATGGATATTTCCATCAGCCATCGCACACAGATATACAATACGAAAGTTTCTTTTATTAACATAGATAATCAGTAACAAAGTAAAAATACATTTAAAATATCAGTTTTATGAAAACTGAATTCCAAGTCTGGAGCCCCATAGTGACGGTCCATGATTAATCAGCCCTTCAATCTAAATAATTAAATCATCATAACAATGTCTCTAACAGGGTTCCTTTTGGCTCAGAACCAGGTTTCTTTTGAATCCCACTCCTTCCCTCCCCAACCGATCATTGTCTTGATAATTTAAAAAAAAAGTAAGGGAAAGCTAAAACTTTTCTGGTAGTAGAAAATGATAGAAAAAAATATTTATTACTTGAAAATGGTACAATATTAACTGAAAAATTAAAGCAACACTAAGAAACTAAGAGAAACTAAGAAAATCATTTTTTCAAAACGTCACATTTTTCTTTGAACTCGAAAGAAGATTTGGGGGCCCTTTAGATGCGGGGCCCCTCACGATTGCGACCATCGTGACCCCTTAAATCCGCCCCTGTGCGAGATGACATTAGCGCTTGTTTACCCGAACTGAATCATGGGTAAAAGGCGACTTACTGACCTAGTTGTTTGCAAGTCTGACTTAGGGGGGGGGGGATGACCTAGGCTCGGTCCTTCTTCTAACCGGTTTGGGCACTGGAAATGGAGTAGGGGGTAAAATAACCGTTCTGAGATGTCTTGAAAAACTGCATTGGAAACGGGGCTAAGTGTATTTCTTTGAGAATTTCCTGACAGCATAAGGCAGGGAAGTATATTGACCATCATGTATTCGTCACATCAGATTTAAATTTATTGCCTAAAAAGGCACAAAGGGGTTTAAATACTTAAAAATTATCGGAATAAAAAGAAATATGTACTTGTTTAGAAGTTTGATGAATAATGTGCTGTCCTGAAATATTTTTCTAACTAGCAGGGGAGACCGAGCTTAGCTCGGTCAAAATTAACTTTGTGTTCAACTCGATATAGTATTTTCATTGTTTCATTAACTCTGTATTATTACTGTAAAACATGTTTATAATAGTATTATTTAGAAAAACAATCAATAAGAAAACTATGTTTTTATGCGCATGTTTATAAATTTTACTTTATTTTAAATTTTACAACGAAAGGGCATCGATCTAAATCACTTTTTTAGCTCGACTCTGATTGGTTTAACCATGCATCTCGAATCCTCTTAAGAATGTATAAAAAAATTCTTTACATTCTGAAAGACAATATTTTTTGCTAGATATAGCCAAATTTGGAGGCATTCTTTCATTTGGCTCCAAATACCTGTTTTGGTTTTCGTAATTTTTATAGTCGATTTTTTGGCCATATGTCGCCAATATTTTGTCAAATATCACCAAGTTATTGGGTGTTGCCATATTCTCGTGACCCTGACCCGTATTACCCAAAATGAGTCACTAATCAAATTTGATCAAGCATGTGACATAGCTCTATCGTCTTCAGGTAATCAAAAACAGTAGAATATAAAATTGAATCAAAATCGTTTAAGCCATTTTTTAGGTAAAATTAGCTTGACAGAATTCAGCAATAAAACGAAATGACCCACTAATATAATTTTGTTTAACGTGCGACTCAGCCCAACAGTCTTCTCATGACAAAAAACGTTTTGTTTCAAAATTTAGGTAAAATTGATTGAGTCGTCATTATATATAATTAGAATGACCCTAGCTCATTAAGACCCAAAATGACCCACTAATCGAATTTTCGCGAGCATGTGTCCAAGCCAAATGGTTTTCTCTTGCTCAAAAACGATATAATACAAAGTATAGTCAAAATGGTGAGTACCATTTTCTATATAAAATTAGCATGACCCATCATGACCAACAAATGACCCTTATAATCGAAATCTCTTGAACGTGTGGCCTAGCTCATTAGTTTTAGCATGCCGAAAAACATTAGATACAAAATTTAGATAAAATCGATTGAGCCGTTTTTTAGATATAGTTAGTTTGACCCTGACCCCTTATGATCCAAAATGACCCATTGATCGAATTTTCTCAAAAATCTGTCATAACCTAATGATTTTCTTGTGCCTGAAAACGATAAAATACAAAATTTAGTCAAAATTGCGCGAAACGTTATCTAGATAAAATTACAATGACTCAAAAGTGGCCCACTAATCGAAATTTCTTGAACATGTGACCTACCCCAATGATTTTCTCATGCCAAAAATATGCTGTATACAAAATTTCGTTAAAATCGACCCACCCATTCTTTAGATATAGCTTGACCTTGACCCATTAAGACTCACAAATGACCCTTATAATCGAAAGCTCTCGAATATGTGACTTAGTCCATTAGTTTTCTCGTTTCTAAAAATTGTTACATACAGAATTTCGTTAAAATTGATCCTGCCGTTCTTTAATTATATATAGCTTGACCCAGACCCTTTATGATCCAAAATGACCCATTAATCGAAATTTTTCGAACATGTAACCTAGTCCAATGATTTTATCGTGCCAAAAAATGTTGCATACAAAATTTTGTTAAAATCGATCCACCTGTTCTTTAGATATAGCTTGACCATGACCCATTATGACCCATCATGACCCACAAATGACCCTCATAGTCGAAATATCTCAAACATGTGATTTAGCCCATTAGTTTTCTCATGTCAAAAAACTGTTACATACAAAATTTCGTTATAATCCATCACGCCGTTCTTCAAATATAAGTAGCTTGACCCAGATTCTTAATGACTCAAAATGACCCATTAATCGAAATTTTTTCGAACATGTAATCTAGTCCAATGATTTTATCGTGCCAAAAAAATGTTGCATACAAAATTTCGTTAAAATCGATCCACCTGTTCCTTAGATATAGCTTGACCATGACCCATTATGACCCATATGACTCACAAATGACCCTCATAGTCGAAATCTGTCAAACATGTGATTTAGCCCATTAGTTTTCTCATGTCAAAAAACTGTTACATACAAAATTTCGTTATAATCCATCACGCAGTTCTTTAAATATAAATAGCTTGACCCAGATTGATTAATGACCCAATATGACCCATTAAAATTTTTTCTCGAGCATGTAACCTAGCCCATTGTTTTTCTCATGCCCGAAAACCATAGAATGTAAGTTTTAGTCGAAATTGCGTGAGAAAATCTCTAGATAAAAATAGCATGACCCACAATGACCCCAAAAATGACCCACTAACCGAATTTTCTCGAACATGTTACCTAACCCAATGGTCTTCTTGTAATCCAAAACGGTAAAATATAAAATTTGGTCAAAATCGTTAGAGCCGTTTTTTAGATATAAATGGCTTGACCCATAACGACCCAAAAATGACCCACTAATCGAAATTTTTCGAACATGTGACCCAGCCCAATAGTTTTCTCGTGCCAGAAAACGATTGGATACAAAATTTCCTTAAAATCGATCCAGCCGTTCTCTAGATATAAATAGCTTGATCCTGACCCATTATGACCCAAAATGACCCAATAATCGAATTTTCTCGAACATGTGACCTAGCCCAATGGCTTTCTCGTGCCTGAAAATGGTGAAATCCAAATTTTTGTGAAAATCGTTAGAGCCGTTTTTGAGATAAAATTTACCCACACAGACACACACACACACACACAATTTTTGCTCGCATTATACTAGTATAAGATAAAACCTTCTTCGCGAGACCGGGTAAAAACAGAATTTGTTTAATTTTTATTTTTTCGTTCAAAGAAATTAGTTGCTTATGGAGGAGGTTCAACTGAATGATCTCTAAATAGAAGTAAAATAAACATTAAGCCTATGGGAATAAATTTTGCTTCATGAAAAAATGTTCGTTCAAGGAGGTGGTCGCACAAGGTTGTTTCACTGTGTATAATTGTTCCGGAATTTTGTCGAATCATTTCAAATTTTATGAAAATACAACCAAAACTTTAAAAGATGTTGATAAAAGATTTCTTCGTTCTATTAAATTCATTCAATAATATTCCATGATGGGTAATGATCTAGCTTGCGTTGCCGCGGTAATTATTCTACTAAATCCTATCGTACGTAATTAATTCAGTTATATCTCATGACAGTTGATGATTCTAAATTGAACTAATAATTGCGCCCTATTACCTCCGTAATACTGAATTTAATATGTACACTCGTAATAAATTTTGTATTCAATAATTTTTACAAAAGAGTGGCAACAGGTATTCCACCAACATCTGAATATTTATAAAACTAGTTATAGTACGAAGGAAGAGTTGCCAAATTTCACGTACAATTTTTGACTTTTTTATTAGACCGGGAAGCGGCATCGCAGACAATACAATCATCGAGTTCACGGATGAAATTTTAGGATTAGTTAAATTTCGATTTGCATACTAAAACGCTATAGGTCTAACGCAAGTCATACCTTGGTGAAAAAGACAAAAGACCTAAAACAAAATTTTAGCGGTTGAGAAATAGATTTACTAATATGTTTACCTGCTCCCAATCCTCTATGTCAGGGCTGTCCAACCTTTTGGTGAACAGGGGCGCACCTCAGCTGTTGGTACTCAATGAAGGGCGCCATTTTTCATATGACTCAAAACATGCGATTGTATTATTGCGTAGCATTATTATACATGCACATCTTAATGATGTGGGGGTGATCCTTAAAGTGCTATTACACGTAAAAATTGCAAGCGACAAAAATCGCCTGCGTTTTTTCGTTTTCTTAGCATTTCATTGGCTATTCGAGAAGAGTCTTTACCGTCATTTGGATTTCAAAGCATTTGATTGGCTCTTACTGGCGAGTCGCTTCGTTCCAGGCGTCAAAGACGCTCCGACACAAAAGAATCGCGGGCTAACCAAGCGGCTCTTCTGGTCCCATAGGATAACATGGAGACGCCTGCGATTTGACGCCTGCAGCAGCGCACGTGTAATAGCACCTTTAAAGTGCTATTACACGTAAAAATTGCAAGCGACAAAAATCGCCTGCGTTTTGTCGAGTTCTTAGCATTTCATTGGCTGTTCGAGAAGAGTCTTTACCATCATTTGGATTTCCAAGCATTTGATTGGCTCTTACTGGCAACTCGCTTCGTTCCAGGCGTCAAAGACGCTCCGACAAAAAAGAATCGCGCGCTACCAAGCGACTTCCCGGGTCCCATAGGATAACATGGAGATGCCTGCAATTTGACGCCTGCATCACGATACGTGTAATAGCACTTTTAAGGTCGTAGACAAAAGGCACCTAAGTTTATGAAGTTACATATGTTAAATTTCAAATTATCCATTTTTCTACGTAAGTTCTATCTTAAAAATATTTGTAGGGTAAGGTACCAAAAACTTTAAACATGTCTGTAATAAAAACAATAACAAAATGTAAAAATAAATAAACATGGAGATCAAAGACTATGCTAGATTTCTTTTAGGATGCCAAAATGCATTTTGAAGGTGCGAATTTAGCTTTATAAAAAATACAACAAGAAAAACAAGCATGATAGTGACCAATTCATAAGGCTGTGTTTCCAGAGAAAAAGTCTGGAAGGGTTTCCGTAGATGGAAATCATTTTGCAGTGTTTTATTAATTTTTCTAAGCAAATTGAAAAGAAAAAGTATAAAATTTTAAAAGTCAAGAAGGAAAAATTAAGCTCTTTTATACCTCGTATAAAACAGCCAGGCCAGTGTGACAACAGCAAGATTTAGAAGAAATTTCATGCACATACGCATGTGTCTTCAAAGGAGTGGACGGGGAAAAATGAAAAAGGGTAATTTTATTCTTACTTCTTAATATTAACAAGAGCAATTTCCAATTATTACCAAATTTAAACATTTTCATAACACTTTATAAACAACAATTAGAAATCGTGAAAATATGGATGCTTAAATTTTCAAAGTATGCTTCTGGTTTTTTAATATGTTTTCGCAGACTTTGAAAATATCTCTAATGGAAATAAGAATGGTTTTAAAGATAAAAATTCTTTATAATGGAATTTTACTTTTAAAAAATTATAATAACAGGAAGCTTTCAAAAGGGCGCCAAAAAATCTTCAAAGGGCGCAATGGCGCCCACGGGCGCCGCGTTGGACAGCCCTGCTCTATGTTTTCATATTTTTGGGTGCAGTAAATCACAATGGTTAAGCAACGAGTCAATAGTTAAAATCGAGTTCTCAGGTATTTTTCACTAAGATATGACTTGGCAGACCGATTGCGTTTTGATATGCAACTCGAGATTTGACTAATTCTGGAATTTCAGCCGTGAACTTGATGAGATGATTGTCTGTGCTGCCGCCTTCCGGTATAGAAGAAAGTGTTGCCACCTTTGACGTATAATTTTCGACTTGTTTATGCAAGGTGTGCATTTTATACTTACTAGTTGTCCACAGACAGGTGAAAACAGTAGCAAGGTGAGATATTCAATTCCGAAAACAAAACCATATTCAAGAGGCGAAGCATCCTTCTCTTCGGCCTGAAGAAAAGAAAAATAAAGCGATATTTAGAAAAAAGATCTGAATATAAGCAATAATAATCATTAATATTTACATTGAAATTTATTTATCACAACTCTGAAACTTTTTTAACGACGCATTGTGAAAATACCTTGGGTGCTACTACTATTTTAACGATTTGAATTGAGGTCATATTAATAATTAGTTATTATATACAAAAAACTTATTTATTAAATTATTAGTCCAAGAGCCGATCGCACAAAACCCTATGTCATTGAACACAAGAAAAAAAAAACCCTTTTATTTCTGGAAGAGAAGTGATTGGGGAACCTAATGGTCCATGTCTGCCGGAAGTGAAGTGGTGCATAAGCCAAAAATTGATACCACCAGTGGCTCTCTTGTAGGCTTAACATTGTGTTTTCCTTCACCCAGTTTTCCATGTTTTAATACCTTTGTTTGTAGGACAAACACAATGCTCAAGCTACGAGTAAACCTTTAGTGGTATCAATTTTAGGCTTATGCACCACTTCGCTTCCGGCAGACATCCCGTAAGACATGGTGACGTCACTGCAACGTCGTTGTGAATTCACATTGTGACTTTGTGACCATCGATTGTCGATGTGACGTCACGTGACGTCGATGTGAAGTCACAGTGACTAAAATGTGAAGTCGTTATGGCCGTTTTAGAGCTTTTTTGTGACGTCTTTGTGACGTCACAATGTGACCAATTTGTGAAAAGTGTGTCATTTGTGACTACTTTGACATTAACATTGTGACGAACTGTGAATTTTTTTTAGAAAGTCACATCTTAGTCACATTGTGACGTCACTGAGTGGTGGCATTTTCGTCACAGATGTGACGTGACCAAAGTGACTCACAGTGACGTCATTGTGACGTCACTGTGAACATGCATGCTATGAGGGATGGATCATTAGATTCCTCTATTACTACTCGTCCATAAAATAAAGAATTTTTTCTTGTGCTCGATGACATAGGATTTTGTGTGGTCGGCTCTTGGACTATACTGACCCATTTCTAACAACCTATTATGAAAATACGTTGGATGATACATACTCTCTTAAAAAGTCAGCCACAAAATAGCTCAAGTTGAGCTGAAATTCACTCATCTCAATGTTGAAAGGCAGCTTCTCAAAAAAGAGTTGAAATAACTCGAGTTTTAACCAATTTAAATGAAGTTGAGCTATTTAAATAACCAATTTAGATCAAGAAGATTTAATCGTTTGAAAAACAACTCTTTTATGATCGAAAAAATTACAGCTCTTTCATGAGAAGCCAAATCAGCTCTTTCGTTTTAAGAGTGTAGCGAAGACTGGGCCACATGTAAATAAGGACAGATGTGAACATCGTAATTTTTAAATATTTATCATAAGTTTTTTTATTTGAAAAAAAAAAAAATTCTAAAGATGATAGCACCTGTAGACATATGGTAAAATATTTTGAATCTCTTTGACATTGCGTTTGTTATCTGTAACCAAAACACTGTTTATAGATCTCAAAAGTAAAATTTTACTTCCAAGCTGATAAGTAAATAACTTTACATTTAAATTCATTTATTTCAATTTAAGGCGAAGGTGGACCTTCAAATAGACAAAAATCATACAAAATTTCGAAAAATACTTATTTTGCCCCAACTCATGAAGCGCTTATTATAAGTTTATCATAAGTATATTATAAGTGTATTACAAGTAATATTAATTTTTTATATGGTATTTAATGTTATTTATTATTAAACTACTAATAGTTCTAACTTAAAAATGGATTTTCTCAAAATGAAAATTTCGAGATAATGTCAATTTTCAAAATGTTCCATGCGCATTCTTAATTTTCCGAGTTCTTCAAAATTTGTTATGTAATTATCTTATAGTACATAAAAGAAATGTTAGTTAAAATAATTGTACTTCGGAACTCATAAGCTGTAAATTCTCTATCGAAAGAATGATTTACAGTATTTTTTCACTACAAAAATTGGTTTTTCGACTTATTATTATCATTATTAATTTTTATTTTCTGTTTATGGTTAGAATTTCAACCAAGTTTTACTCTTAGGTCTAAAAGGTATCCCATAAATAAAAATTATCATTTTATATGCAAAATAAATGCGCATGGAGCATTTACAATTAATTAATTATTTCAATAATTAATAATTACCAAAGTAATTAATATTTTTCCTTAAAATTTTAGCTTTTCTCAAATAACTGCAATTGTAATCACATATTTCATTTTCAAGCAAATCGGTTCAAAAGAAAAAAAAATTTTTTTTTGAGAGTCCACCTTCGCCTTAAGTGTTTTAACATATACTATAATTACTAATAAATATTTTTTTCTTCTAAAAATGAGAAATGGTAATGATTTATCAATTTAACTATAGCAGCCATGTGGGGCACTTGTGAACAGGCTAGTTAGGGCAGATACGAAGAGTTCATAAGTACTTTCAATAATCATTCTGTGATTCTGTTCCTTTCAATTAACTTCGTGAGAAATAATGTCAGCTCCAATATTTATAATTTTCTTGAAATAGAAGACTTTTCTTCATACAACATATGATTTTGTATTGAAATTTCTAAAAAACACATCTGTCAGAAAATGCATAAAAAGAAACAAGTTCCTTTACTTTCAGTTGTTGTTTAAATACATTCAATGTGTTCTAAAATGTAATAAGTTTTATGTATTATTTTACTAAACGGTTTACAACAGTGTTTTTATGTATTGCTAATACAAAGTATAATTTTAAACAACATTCACCCATAATGAGAAATCATAACTCATTCACATAAAAAGAACACACTCCTAAAAGTAATTCGATTTAAAAAAAAAAACTAACTAGTTGGATGTGCCAATCCCAAAATTTTATTCTTTCGCATACGTACATTTTAATATTTAAAAATTTAGTTACACATGTTAAGGCCGCTGTCCTCGCTCGAGGAAACGTTCGTGAGCTAATGCTATTCCTATGGGGAAGCATTTTTCTAATAACTCTTACGCATTTTGACATTTTTGAATAATTTTTTTGCATTGGATAACTGAGGTGCATGCCAAAAGCGCACCTTTTTTACTTTTTCGATTTTGGTTGCAGATATTTTTTTTAAAAAGCACTTTCAGTTTCGAAACCGGTTTTGAAAGTGAAACTAACTTTGTAAAAAAATATCTGCAACCAAAATCGAAAAAGTAAAAAAGGTGCGCAGTCGGCATGCACCTCAGCTATCCAATGCAAAAAAAATTATTCAAAAATGTCAAAATGCGAAAGAGTTATTAGAAAAACGCTTCCCCATAGGAATAGCATTAGCTCGCCAGCGTTTCCTCGAGCGAGGACAGGGGCCTTAATGCGTTAATATTATTAATTCAATTCTATACCAACTATGATTTTCATCTTAAATTTCTGTTTCAATCAATTAATCGGAGTAAAAAAAAAAGTTTCCGTCTATGCACGAGCCGATGAATAATAAAACGATGGGCAGATTTTTTTCAAATTCAGGAAGGATCTACTCGCCATACAAAAAAAATAACTATACACAAAAAATTTAATTCAGTTCTATGCATAACTTCAAACATTTTTTGATGGTAAAATAATTATAATAGCACAGACATTGCGATTATAGAGTCTCCTTACGGCAGATTTTTTTTCAAATTTAGTGAGGGTTTGCTGACCATAGTCAAACACTTATACAAAAAATTTCATTCAACTCTATGCATAAATTCATACACTTTTCTGTGGTAAAATATTAAAAATGTCACAAAAATAGCTATTGCAGTGCCCCCTTCCGGCGGATATTTTTCAAATTCAGGGAGGACCAACTAGACATAGCTAAACACGTACACCAAAAATTTGGTTCAAATCGATGCATAACTTCATGCACTTTTAGTCGGTACAATATTGAAACTGGCACAAAAATCACTATTGCAGCGCCCCCTTCCGATGGATTTTTTTTCAAATTCAGGGAAAACCTACTATCCATAGCCATACACTTACATAAAAAATTGGTTCATTTCGATGCATAACTTTTCCGGCGTAATATTTCAAAATTGAAGGAGAACCTGCTTGCCACAGCCAAAACAATTCACAAAATATTTGGTTCAATTCTATGCATATCTTCATGTACTTTTGGATGGTAGAATAGCAATTTACGGACACACAGATACACACACCACTCATACACACACAATTTTTGCTTGTATTATAGTATAAGATTAGTAACATGGAAATTTGAAGTATCCGGTACAGAAAGTCTTTAAAATATTAATGACGTTAAAAAGAATGCACCTTACCTATTATTAATTAGTACTGAAATTATCTGAAAACATATCTAATTATCATTAATAATAATATGTATCAATAAATATAATATAATTATCTTACCTTAGGCGGAAAAATCGGCCCCATAATACCATAACAACAACCAAGGAACAAGTTACCTAGCACAATCGCTATTAAAATTTTAATTTTCTTTAGACTGAGGCTTTTTTTCGATTTTGTTTCTACCTCTTTTGCATTTTCGATGGTGAATATTCCAATTTCTGTATTTTCTTGTCTGATTCAGCCATTCATAGAACATTAAAAAAAAATATAAATTATTAAAGATGACACCTCCTCAAAAAAAAAAAAAAAATACATTAAATAGATATGTTTACGCTGAAACAAGCGTTTAAAACCTCTAAAACATTCTACAAGATAGAGTAGCATTACTTTTTGCACAATCAATTATTTTAGTGTCATATAAATAGTCTTTTAAAGAAAATATATTAATATGATCTTTTTTGCATTTGAAAATTAACCCATTTTCTAAATTAGAAGATATTGAAACTAAATTATTTGAATGATCAAAACATTCCGAAAATGACTATGTATTGCAGGGGCGCACTTAGAAAAAGGAATTGATTAAAACTACAAAACATGTTTTGTTGAGTACATTTTGGTTGTTTTAAGCAAATTTCTTAGTTAATGTTAAAAAAAAAATTGGTTTTGCTGTTTTAACAAAAAGATATTGTTAACACGCTTATAAAATTTTAACGACATTTCATCAACTTTATTTGAGTCTTACTAAAGTCTTGTATTTTCAATTTGAAATTAAAACAAAATTTTGTCGATTTTGCAAAATTTAAATTGGTGTGCAGTAACCAAAACTTTCACACATAATTTTGTTTAATTGACTTATATAGCTATAAAGGATTAACATAATTTTTGGATAATAAAAACTTAAATTGAGACGGATTAATGACGTTATTATGTTATTATGCATTTTGGATGAAAATGGTAACAAAAAATTGCAAAAAAAAAAAAAAAAAAAAAAAAAAAAAACAATATATTTTTGTTTATTTAAACAAAATTTCCATTGCCCCATATTTAAACGAAAACATTCGTTGAACCAAACAAATTTTTGTTGATTCAACAAAACTCTTTTCTGGTGCAAACATTTAGAATGTCAAAACATTCACATTCTTTAAGAAAATGAAGTAACATTATTTTTCGAACTATATCAACTTTTTAGAATTATAAAAATACATTGATAAAAGAGAATATATTATTATAATTTTATTACATTTGAACAAATATTTAGAGAATCTCACACTCAATAAATGAGAAGATATTGGAATTAAAATATTGTATTATTAACAGATATTCACAATAATAATAA
The DNA here is from genome assembly GCA_964019185.1 of Maratus speculifer. Classification (NCBI taxonomy): domain Eukaryota; kingdom Metazoa; phylum Arthropoda; class Arachnida; order Araneae; family Salticidae; genus Maratus; species Maratus speculifer. The sequence goes on from OZ025303.1 coordinate 64,086,428, forward strand.
TAATAAACTCTGGGTGAGAAGATATTAAGGTTGCATTCTTTACTACAAACAAATATTTAGAAAGAAAAAATATTCTGAAAAGCATTTTAAGTTTATTTTCGTGTATTGCAGTAACTATGTAAAAAGACCAAAACTTTATAAAGAGTATTTTAAGATTATTTCCGTGTGATAAATATTTTGAAAAGCTATTTTTTTAAAAAGCATTAAAAGATTATTTCCGTGTAACGAATATTTAGAAAAACCAAAACATTCTGAAAAGCATTTTAAGTTTTTTTACTTGTATTCTAGTAACTATGTAGATAGACCAAAACATTATAAAAAATATTTTTAGTTTATTTGCGTGTGACCAATATTTAAAAAGAATATTTTGAAAAGCATTAAAAGTTTATTTCCGTGTAACGAATATTTAGAAAAACCAAAACATTCTGAAAAGCATTTAAAGTTTTTTACTTGTATTTTAGTAACTATGCAGATAGACCAAAACATTGTAAAAAGTATTTTTAGTTTATTTCTGTGTGACCAATATTTAACAAGAAAGGAAATTGCACGTGAACTGAGCAAATGAGGTGCGTTCGTACGATAACGAAGTTTTAAAAATATTCAGATCTTGCTGATATAGTACAGCGTACTTCGGATACAGTATAATAGTCGAAATCTTTACGTTTCTGTAAATTTGCAGGAAGTAATTTTTATTACACCTCAGCTATGTATATATCTTATTCATAAAATGTGAAATAGTTGAATATAATTAAAAACGCCCCAAACAATGTTTCCCCGTGTAGCATTATGTAGTGGAATACTTTTGTGTGACCCTGTAATTTAATAATAAAAATTCTTTGCATCACAGATTGTACAGAATGCATATTTTAGTATATATTTCATAGATTCATGCCAATTCTATTATGTTCGAATGAGTGTAACATCATAAAAAAGCATTTGAAACTTTTTTCCCATTGACCGTAATGTAATGGAATACCTTTCATTGTCCCTGTAAATGATCTATGTATCCGATTTTCCTAACATTTGAAATGACTCGATAAAATTACGTAATAATTATATGTTTTAAATTTCAAACGATTAAAATGCATTTGAAATTTTTTCCCCATTGACCGTAATGTAACGAAATTCTTTAGATTGTCCCTGTAATTGATCTATGCATCCGATTTTCATAAAATTTGAAATGACTCGACAAAATTATGGTATAATTATGTATTTTAAATTTCAAACGATTCGGTTGGGTAGTTTTTGCGTTGTTATATGTGGACAGACAGACAGACAGACAGACAGACGGACAGACGGACGGACTGAGCGACAACAATAGGTGCTACTTATTTACATAATTACGAACGCACCTATAAAGAATATTTTGAAAAGCATTAAAAGTTTATTTCCGTGTAACGAATATTTAGAAAAACCAAAACATTCTGAAAAGCATTCTAAGTTTATTTCCGTGTATTGTAATAACGATGTAGAAAGACCAAAACATTATACAAAGTATTTTAAATTCATTTCCGTGTGACCAACACTGAAAGAAAAAAAAAAAAAAAAAAAAGGACGATTTTAGAGAAATACTATTGGTAATCTGGACGCCAGTACAATTTACTGTTTTTAACGGAAAAATTCCCGTACATTTCAGGAAATTACGCAAAATTTTCTGGAATTTGAGGAAATATTTCCGTTAAAAAACAGTAAATTATACTGGCGTCCAGATTACCAGTAGTACTTTCGTAAAATCGTCCGTTTTTTTTTTTTTTTTTTTTTTTTTTTTTTTTTTTTTTTTTTTTACAGTGAATATTTAAAAAGACAAAAACATTCTGAAAAGTATTAAAAGTTTATTTCTGTATATTGTAGAAAATACTTAAAATGGCGAAAATATTCTCTAAATGAAATGATTATTATTTGTATTTTTGTTCCTTAAATAAATAAATAGAATTACAAAATTATCTTATATAAAAAGGTAATGAGATGTTTTGCTGTCAAAAATTTCGTATAAAAAAAGGAAATAAACTAACATTAAAGATTATTTTTAGCTCACAGGCTATCATAGCCTGTGAGCTAATGTGCCCGTCCCTTCTGTATGTATGTTCGTACGTTCGTACGTGCGTAACGCGATAACTCATGATAAAAATATCGGATCCACTTGAAATTTTGTATATAGGTATATCCTGATAAGGCGCTTCCCTGATTAGATTTTGGAGTTCATTCGATATGTATAAGAGGGGAAACGGGGGGCTCATGCCCCCCCCCCCCTTATTTGATACAAACGGGATTTTCATGCAGAAATAACAGTTTTCGTTCAAAATTTAGATATAGGATCATTCTGATGAGGCGATACCGTGGCTGTTATTAGGTGTTCATTGAATAAGTATAAACAGCGGGAACGGGGGGTTCATGCCCCTCCCCTTAATTTGTATAAATGGATTTTTCAAGCAGAATTGTCAGATTTCGTTCAAATCTCTGAATAGTTTTGGAAGTTTAATGGTTAAGTATAAAAGAGGGGAATAACTCCTCTTAAATTATATAAATGCTAGTTGGGTTTTTATTAAGAATTATCCGATTTGCTCTGAATTTTGGATATAGATTTTTTACATGATAAAGTATGTCCTTGATAGTTTAGGAGGTTCAACGATTAAGTATAAAAAAAGAGAAAGGGGAGAGCTGTTTCCCCTTCTTAATTTTTTTTTTCGAACGGAATTAACGAAAATATAAGGCTGTAATGTACAATTAGTATGCGTAGCCTGTGAGCTCAATGCCATCAGTTTAACTGGGCAATATTCTTTTTATTGTAATGATACCCCTTTCAGGGTCAAAAAACTTACCGTAATTTCGGGTGTATAAGCCGCGGATCAAACATTTCTTTTTGGACCCAGATATCTTTTTTAATGGTTGAAGACAAATATTTACGGCGATCTAACTAGTTATATTTGTTTCTTAAAAAATTCTGGGTCTAAAAAGAATTGTTTGATCTGCGGCTTACCGAAATTACGGTATGTTGTTAAAATGTTAATGCATGTTACTAGATGTTAATATTAAAATGTTAATGTTAAATTCAAATTAAGAAAGTTTTTAAATAATTTCCTCTGAAATAAGAAAATAATTAAAGTATTCTGCCTTCAATAATATCTCTCCAATGAATCAAACACGCGAAAATGCGTAAATAATAAAAAAGTTTTTAAGAAATTTCCTCTGAAATAAGAAAATAATTAAAGTATTCTGCCTTCAATAATATCTCTCCAATGAATCAAACACGCGAAAATGCGTAAATAGTAAGAAAGTTTTTAAGAAATTTCCTCTGAAATAAGAAATTATTTAAAGTAATCTGCCTTCAATAATATCTCTCCAATAAATCAAACATGCGAAAATGCGTGAATAATCAGAAAGTTTTTAAGAAATATCCTCTGAAATAAGAAAATAATTAAAGTATTCTGCCTTCAATAATATCTCTCCAATGAATCGAACACGCGAAAATGCGTAAATAGTAAGAAAGTTTTTAAGAAATTTCCTCTGAAATAAGAAAATAATTAAAGTATACCTTCAATAATATCTCTCCAATGAATCGAACACGCGAAAATGCGTAAATAATAAGAAAGTTTTTAAGAAATTTCCTCTGAAATAAGAAAATAATTAAAGTATACCTTCAATAATATCTCTCCAATGAATCAAACACGCGAAAATGCGTAAATAATAAGAAAGTTTTTAAGAAATTTCCTCTGAAATAAGAAATTAATTAAAGTAATCTGCCTTCAATAATATCTCTCCAATGAATCAAACACGCGAAAATGCATAAACAATAAGAAAGTTTTTAAGAAATTTCCTCTGAAATAAGAAAATAATTAAAGTATTCTGCCTTCAATAATATCTCTCCAATGAATCGAACACGCGAAAATGCGTAAATAGTAAGAAAGTTTTTAAGAAATTTCCTCTGAAATAAGAAAATAATTAAAGTATACCTTCAATAATATCTCTCCAATGAATCAAACACGCGAAAATGCGTAAATAATAAGAAAGTTTTTAAGAAATTTCCTCTGAAATAAGAAATTAATTAAAGTAATCTGCCTTCAATAATATCTCTCCAATGAATCAAACACGCGATAATGCGTAAATATTAAGAAAGTTTTTAAGAAATTTTTTCTGAAATATGAAAATAATTAAAGTTTTCTGTCTTCAATAATATCTCTTCTATGATTCAAACATGCGGTAATGCGGAAATATTAAGAATATTTTTGATTCGTTAATAAACGATATAACAGAAATAAAAATGAATAAAAAAAAGCGACATGTGAATGGATATTAATAAAATTTGCACAAACTGATACTTTATCTTACAAATAAGATTTCTTTATGCAAAGGAAGCAATTTAAATTTGTTGAATTGTTTGCATAGAAGTAAATTTTTTTATGCCAAAGGAAATCAGTAATTCTAATATTTAAAATCGTAGTACATTTATTCGAGAAAATATAAAAGGGTGCTTACTTGCTTTTATCCATGGTTGCTCACAGCAGACTGAACACGAGCAGCTGCTTATACTTTTTGCAGATTTGAGTTATCACTTTTCAGTCATCGTAAGTGCCTCGTTATTTACTGGTTAACACAAAGAATAGTTTCTCCTGATCATTTTCACTAACATGAAAAATTCATGAGATAAAAAATAAATACGTGTGGCATTCGGGGACTGCAGCGGTAAAACTACCAGATAGCATTTTTTATCAGCTTATGCAATTATAATTATTTTTATTTATGCAGTTTTTTTTTCTTTTTCTTTGATATTAATTCACAAGTTACACTTTTTGAGCGTGATGACCGATAAGAAAACAATTTTTTTTTCTTTTAATAAATAAATGAGAAGTCTGCCGAAGTCTGCTGAAGTCTGCCGAACTGAAACGACGTTAGCCAGAGTGTTAGGTTTTTTTCTCGTTACGGAATTTCTAGATTCGGTCGCCGCGCTCAAAGCCCGCGATAAAAGCTATGCAATAGCTTAAAAATAATAATTAATGGAATTCTGACGTTTTACGCAAAATGATAATTCGTGTATAAATAGCGCGACAGTCTAATTGTTGAATTCAAAACAAACAGTGCCTGCTTTACGGTAGGGCATTCAGGGAAACGTGAATAGGGTCTCTAATTTTTAGAAACCTCAAATGTCCAAAGGTTTCTCGATTACTGCCAAATACTTGATGTGATTTTACATTTCACTCTTCATTCTATTGTGTTCGTATAGTATTTTTATGACATAGAATTTTTTGTCTGAAACATACATTTTACTTTATTATGGTGAATATTTTCTTTTATCTTTATCATTTATAAAACATATCGTGTTTTTAATTCTTATATTTAACCATGTTTCTGTTCTCGTCAGATAATTTGGTAGCCCTGTACTTTAAATAGTTGTAACTTGGTATTGCGAAAAACTTATAATGATTCTTGTTGAGTACTTTTCATTCCATATATCCGGACTTGCGTAGGAAAAGATAATCAGTGCTTTACAATTTACTATAAAGCATCTATTCATTTAAATTTCATAATTATTTAAAAATTAATATTATCCAATTTCATTTTTAATGGATATTTTGAAAAAATTATTAAAGTCAGGACTAGTTATCGTAATAAGTACCATTTTCAATGTATAATTTATATACATATAAATACTTTGATAAATATAACCAAAGTAACTCAGATTTTACCATAACCATAAACCAATGAAATCAGTATTTTTACAATTATCCTATTAAAGTCATTTGAAGTTTGAAGCGATATAGAAGGCAGATATATGTATATATATACACGATATAGCCAAAGTTGACCGGCGACTTGTAACTTTAGTCTAGAAAAATAATCTTAAAATTCTAAATGTGTAAACATAATTGTACAGGTCATACATTTCTGAAGAGGTTAAGTGGCTTATTGTAATAAACTGTGTTCAGTTTTGTGCGGATAGCATGCATAATCGTAGAAAAATTAGGGTTTTTATGAAAACAGTCCCAAATTTAATATTTGCAGAGTTCTTAATGTAAATTAATGTTCTTTTTCGAAAATATTACAAAAAAAAAAAAAAAAAAAAAAAAAAAAAAAACATTGTGCACAATACCCTGAAATCAGAATTAAAAAATAATAAAAATTGAATGAAAAATGAGCAGGTTCACTAAATAAATTTTCATTGCGCGAGCGTGAACGCTATCAAAATTTCATTTGCATATTGTGTTAGCTAAATTTATAGAGTAACTTTTGTGAAAGTCTCGAGGACATAGCTTGAAAGCTCTGAAAATGATCGTCGATAGAATAAGCTCAAAATCCTATATTTCAAGAATGAAGAAAATGATGAGGGACTGTATCCATTTATCCATTGATTAGTGTCAATATTGAATACACTGTATGGCACGTACTACTTTATTTGGATATAGCCCCTCATTTTAATTTTAATTAGTTATTATCATCCTAATTTATTATTTTCTATCCGATTTCTGCTTATTTAGTGAAATTAGATAGAAAGTTTAAAATTGAGAATGTTACGAATGGTATTTCATTCTATTACCTAAAAGATTACTAAGTAAACAAGTTGGAAACTGCACGTCAAGCGTAGCAAATTAGATGCGTTATTACTATTAAGAAGTTTAAAAAATATTCAGATTTTGGTGTAATAGTATACAATAGGTACTTCAGATACAGTAGAGTATCCGAAAATTTTTGTGTATCCCTGTATATATTATCTACTTTGTATGATACAGGAAATAACTTGTAGTAAACCTCAGCAACATATATCAATTTCAAAAAATATGAAATAGTTTAATGTTATTTAAAATGAACCTCAAACAATGCTTCTCCATATACCATTATTTAATGGAATACTTTTGTGTGGCCCGGTAAAATAATAACAAATATTTTTTGTACCACAGATTGTACAGAATGTATATTTTAATATATACTTCATATATGCATATCAATTTTATTATGTTCGAAAGAATTTAAATCATAAAATGCACCTGAAACTATTTTTTTCCGTAGGCCATAATGTAACGGAATACTTTTGATTTTCTCTGTAATTAAACTATGCATTTGATGTTCATAAAATTTAAATGACTCACAAAGTTATGCAAGAATTAGATATTTTAAATTTCAAGTGATTTGGTTGGGCAGTTTTACCGCTGTAATATGCGGATAGACGGACGGACAAATGGACAGAATGAACGATAAGTATAGGTGCTACGTATTTACATAAATACAAACGCACCTAAAAGGGATAAAATATGCTGACAAAAAATTGGTAATTTAAATTATTAGATTATTTTATAAATTTTTTTATAAGAATTTTGATATGTATTCACTGCATTGTAAAAAAAAAAAGTAATAAACGGAAAATATGAAAATATACTACTAGTAAAGTTGTTTTCTATTCTCAGTTTTTAAAACTACATATCTTTTTTTATATATATATAAATGTTAGATATTTTTACAGCATTATCATGCTTATTATTACTAGTTTCATATTTTTACAGTACAATCTGTACTAATAAAATAAAGTTTCGCTCTGTGTGCGTGTTCTGCGTCTATTCGCGATGTTTAGCAAAATCGAAGGCGTAACTTTCGATTTTGCATCGAATAATCGCATAGTTATAATTAAAAAAATAGCAACTTACTCTAATTTAAAATTATCATTTCGTTTCTTGCGAGAGAAAAAAACCCCTGACGCATGCACAGAAGGCTTACTTACGTATCGGTTGAAGATGAAGAATCAGAAAACGAAATTTCAGGAGTAGTTTGTCATTATTTAATAACTTTCATAGTCCAAACCACTAAGTAAAGTTAAAACCAATAAAAATATCCTTAAAGACTGTACACTGTAAAAATAATGATAATAAAAAATCCGGTGGCATTGGCTATTCACGATAATAGGGGGCGCAATATTTTGTGTTTTGGGTTTTTAAATTACATTTATATCCAGTGTCATTTAGTTTTCTACTTTTATTAATATTAATTTTATACATATTAAATTTAATATATGATCAAAATTTATTATATTTATATGCCGCGGTGGCAATGGCTATTCACGATCATAGGGGGCGCAATATTTTGTGTTTTGGGTTTTTAAATTACATTTATATCCAGTGTCATTTAGTTTTCTACTTTTATTAATATTAATTTTATACATATTAAATTTAATATATGATCAAAATTTATTATATTTATATGCCGCGGTGGCAATGGCTATTCATGATCATAGGGGGCGCAATGTTTTGTGTTTTGGGTTTTTAAATTACATTTATATCCAGTCTCATTTAGTTTTCTACTGATTTTATGAATACGGTTCTTATGAATGAACCGAAACATGTCAACTTTTTAATTTTTATTTGTGACACCTGTTCTAAGTAAATAAATATGAAATGTTTTTTTATACGTAAATGAAAAAGGTGAAGTGATTTTGTTTTGGTTTTTAGTTTTGAAAAAACGAAAGCTAACAACAGTTTTAACAATAAAAAATCCGTTAAAATGCGGAAATCGTACTGGCAATCAAAACGCCTGTAATATTTCAGGTTTTTTTTTTTTTAATTTTGGAAAAATTTCAGGGTTTTTCTTTTATATATACAAGGTAGAACCCGTCGAATTTCGACGAAAGAAAATATTTAAAAAGAAACTGCTGATTTATAATAAACCTACAAAATTAGTTACAATAAAAAATGCACCTTATATTGGTAAGTCCAACTTTTAAACTAATGACATTTAAACTAAAGTTTAAAAAATACTATTTCCATAAAACTCAGTTTTAGAAATTATTAAAACGAGGTGGAACCCGTCGAAATTCGACGAAAGAAAATGTTTAAGAAGAAACTGCTTCATTGATTTATAATAAATCTACAAAATTACTTACAGTAAAAAAATGCATCTTATATTGATCAGTCTAACTCTCAAACAAATATTATTTTAAGCTAAGATTAATAAAATACTATAAAACTCAGTTGTCCAAATTTTTAAAACTAAACTTTAAAATCAAACTTAATTAGTAAAATATAATATAGATCAGCTATTTATCAATTTCTCTTATATTTGGTATAAATGCGAATGAAAAAAACAAATTTATTCTGAATTGACACAGTCATAGAATTTCTCGCGAAATTAAAACCCGTCATCATTTTCATCTTCTCAAAATTTTAAGACGTACTTCTCATATCCGTATTCACCATGTTTGAAAAAACGGTATTTTAATTTGATCATTTTCAAATCACTTTAACTCAAAACTTAAGCTATTTATCTGATGAATAAAAACGAAATAAAACCGAAGTCACGGAATTTTATAACAGACGATATTTTTTGCAAATTATACGCATTTTAATTTCTATTTTTTTTTTTAATTTTAAGAGAAAATGGAGTGGTTATGTTGCCACAATTAAAAAGTTGGACTAAAAACTATACAAAAATTAATATCTCAAAAACAAATTGGATAGAGCTTTCAAACAAATTGCATTGAAAAGTACATTTTTATCTCTATACGACGGTGTAAAAATCGGAAATATGTAATGTTTAGAAGTATAAAATTTGCAGTAACGAAAAATGCAAAACTGAAATTGCATGGGAAAGTGTTGCCATTTGCAAAATGACGTATGCGTTACGCACAGATGCGTTTGGCCTTTATTATATAGATTAAACTTTAATCGTAATGTAAGCAGTTATATATAATAAAGATCTATTATTATGAGAAATTTATCGATTAAGGCTCTTATGCTTTATATTCCAAAATGAAAAAGAGGAAAATTTATTCCACTTTAACACAATCACAGAATCCTTTTCTTCATGAAATTAAAACCCGATATCATTTTCACCATCTCAAAATTTACCCCCATATGTACCTCTCATATCCGTATTCAACTTCTTTTTTTATGGTATTATAATTTTAAAATCATTTAAATTCAAAACTTGAAGTCTCGATTACTATTAGCTGGAAACAGATACTAAGTTGTTTATATCATAGAGTAAAAAGAAAGGATAGGCACGCGAAAAAAATTCGGTCTCTGTTCCATGTGTTTGTTTTGTTTAGGCCTAAAGTGAACATTAAAATTTGAGCGATAAATGGTTCCATATTGGAAACCTTTCTTATATTGCATATTGCATCTCCATCTATCTCTTTGCTCCGTGGCTTTCTTTTCCTTTTTACTTTTAATAGAAATGAAGAGCTTTTGTTGCCACAATTACAAAAGTTGTGTTAAAAACTACAAAAAAATTAATATCTCAAAAAGAAATTAAGATACAGTTTTCAAACAAATTGCATTTATAAGTCAAATTTTTTCACTATACGATGGTGTAAAAATTGAAAATATTGGATGTTTAGAAGTTAAAAAATTTGCAGTAGCAAAAATTGCAAAACTGAAATTTCATTTCAAATTTGAAAGTGATGCTATTCGCAAAATGAAGTATGCGTTACGCACAGATACTTTTGGCCTTTATAATACAGATATTTTCGTATTTCAAAATCTTCGTTTGAAAGGCAAAAACGGATTTTTCAAGGACAAACTTAGATCTTAATAATTTTTATTTTCACACTTCAAGGACACGTTAAAATAAAGTTCAGAACACCGATGTTTAATTCAAACAGCCATGAAAAAATAATACACTTACCCTCCAAGGGGATCGAACCCGGGAACTTGGCCTCTTGCAACTTGCTACGCAATATCGTTACACCAGGATTACACAAGCTACGATTTCAATCTTTACTTATTTCAGATGCATTTTAGAAAGCAAAGGCAATTTATTATACAAGGAAGTTAAATTTCTTGGGATAACATTTTTCTATTGAGTACATAATTCTTAACGTTTCCATATTTTCCTTCACAATTTCCAATATTTAGTTTTTTTATTTTTTTTATTTCATGCTTTATAAAAGGTAAATTTCAATCTTTAAAACATTTCTTGCATGAAAGATATTAAGAATAATGTTTCCTTCTATTTTTTGCAAGAGTTTTTAAATTTTATAGTGATATTATTCATATTTATTTATTTATTTCTTGAAAAGATACCAACATACTTTTTTTCAAACAGGTACTTTAACAAATTATTTGTGTGAGGATCTACCATAAACTCAATAAAAGTAATTACTACAGGGTATTAAAATAAATTTCCGTTATTGCTTATTATAACTTAGATAAACATCCATTTTACATTAATTTCGTTTTTTTTTTTTTTTTTCCGGATTTGTCTTAAGTTTTATGTGCGAATATATTAAAATAATTAAATTAAAAAAATTAAAAAATAAAAATCGATTTTTTTTGTTTTAAAATATTTTACAGTCTTTTTAAACATATGGTATAAACAAGTCGAACGTTATTTTAAAATCTTAATGAAAAATAAATTGCAACGTTCCTTTTCAAGTGTCTCAAGCTTAAAATGACTAATAATATACATATATTTTTAATGCCGTAAAAAATATGTTAGCTATTTTAAAAATTATTATTAAAGAAGAAAGAAAAAAAATATTATAGCAAATTGTTTATAATACCTAATATAGATGGCGCCATAATTTTTATCGATTTAAAACCAATATAACATAAAAAAAAATTTAAAAAATATTCGAGAATGATTAGGATGAATTCAACATAGAATCACATTTAGCTAATATAGGAGTTTCTTTGAAAATAATATCATTGTAAGACAAGTATATTCTCAACAATTTGCTTTCCAAACAAAAACTACTTCTAAATATCATTTACGGAAGTTGTAATGTTTTGAAAGCAATACAAAAATACTCCGCAAAATTGATAGAAAATTTACTGGATTTCTACAGATTTATAATCACAAACAGTCAATTACGGAAATTGTACTGTTTTCTAGGAAAAATGAAAAAATTCCGCAAAATTTTACGGGAAAAAATTGTATATATTCACAATTTTTTATAGTGTACTCTCCGCAATAAAATAATAAGATTTTTTTAAAAAAATATCACTGTTAAACTTTTGAATAGAAAATTTCAAAAAAGTCATCATACTAAGTGATGATGATCAATATTGAGCGAAAACGTTCTTAGGTTTAATTTTTTAAATGTCATTTACAATGTGTAGACTTTTTTATTACTGCATCTTTTTGTTACGATGATGACGATGTATTTAGTGATAAATAAAATTATCTTTTTATCATTTTAAAGATCTAGAACTAATGCCTAAAATTGGTATGTTAATAAGAAAATTTTAAAAAACTTTTTTTTTTCATATATAAACATATTTCTTCCTTATCGCAACGCTTCTGAAGGTCACAATATTAGAAGTACTAACAAAAAAAAAAAAAAAAAAAAAAAAAAATTACTGAAACTTTCTTCTAATTATGGTATGGTCTTCTTAATAAATAAATAAATAAATAAATAAAATAACTAGTATTCTAAATACACCGGCGAACTCAGATCACTTCGAGTTTCGGAGGCGATATTTTTTTCTATTAAACTCCCGTATTTTAATACAATCTTTTTAGAGCATCTCAATCGACCATATTTACATCACCTACCGAAATTTTAAAACATTTGGAAAATAATTTTTTTTTTAAATAAAATAAGTGAAAATTTCGACGAAATCAGTGAAAACCTGACTATTTCTTTGCGTTTTGCACAGTATCGATGTGTATAGACAGCAAAAATCGAAATACGCAGAAAATAAAGTACGAAATGGCACATACACTGGCATGCAAAATTTAAGGACGAGTCCCAAAATGCCAATTTTCAAGGGATTTTAAAGCGATAATTTTGACGCGAATACTCAAAAAGAAGTAATATAATTCGAATAATTACTATCCCTTTAAAACAGCTAGTCCATATAATATCTCATTCAGACCACACATGGTCACAATAGTTACAGTCACTATGGCGAAACAAAAAATAGGAAATTTCATACGTCTCTTTTATGAGTCTCAAATGACTACTATATGTGACTCCACTGACAGGTCACTGCGACTGCTGCTTTGTGTCGAGTCACTAGGTGACTTTACAATGTCGTTTTATTGGGACTCTCGTGTGACTGTCATTTGGAGACTCAATTTCAAAGTCACTGTGAATGTTGCATTATGATAAATCACAAAATAATGCCACATTAAAGTCACATGGTGACTTTCTGTCACAAGGCTTTGTCAAATGGTAACAGGGATCCTACTGTGAAGTAACCACTGTGAAAAGAAGTAAAAAGTCACCTTGTGACTTTAATGGGACATTTTTTGGTATTTTATCATAATGCCACGTTCACAATGACTTTGAAATTGAGTCTCCATATGATAGGTCACACGAGAGTCTCAATGAAACGACATTGCAAAGTCACCTGGTGATTCGCCACAAAGCAGCAGTCACAATGATCTGCCAGTGGAGTCACATATAGTAGTCATTTGAGACTCATAAAAGAGACGTGTAGAGTTTCCTATGTTTTGTTTCTCCGTACTGACTGTAACTCTTGTGACCATGTGTGGCTTGGATGAGATGTTATATGGACTAGGTGTTATGCAGGGATAGTAATTATTCGAATTTTATTCCTTTTTTTGAATATCCGCGTGAAAATTATCGCTTGAAAATCCTTTGAAAATTGGCATTTTGGGACTCGTCCTTAAATTTTGCACACCAATGTACTTTCAGTTCAATATTGTTTCATTTAAAAATATACATTAAGTAAAATGGAATCTTAAGATATAAAATCATGCAAATTTGAGGTTAATTTAAGGCTTTTAATATTCAACACGAACCCAGGGAACGCCGGGTGAGTCAGCTAGTTATTAATAATAATAATAGAGAAAAATCTCAATAATGTCCAGATCTTTCTGTGGACTGTCATTGGCGACCTCTCCTATGTAGGAGACTAATATTTTGGTTAAAAAATTGTCTAAAATTATTAATTCCTTTAAAAAGCAATTTAATTTTGAATAACCTAAACTCCGAAAATGGCAAATTTAAGAACTTTAAACTAGTGAATGATCCACAAATCCTCATTACTTACCCATCATACATAGTATAATAAATCTTGCAATCATTTTGAAAAAAAAAAAAAAAAAAAAAAAAAAAAAAAAAAAAAAAAAGACTGATTTACAGGTTTCAGACAATGGAGATTCCAAAAAACATATTTAAAAAAAATTGCCGTGCGTCTGTCTGTGTGTCTGTAAACGCTCTATCTCCCGAAAAAATTGAGATAGAGACTTGAAATTTGGTATTTACGTAATATGTGAAAATAAGACGAAGCCTATTTATTATCATTATCCTCGATTAACCGGAACTATTTTTTAGGACACTCGAAATATTCGTTCTGATGAAAGGTATATAAAAATTTTAGATTTTTTTGAATTATTATTTTAAGGAGTGAATATAAAAGATAATAAAAAACATAAATTTTGCTTGAAGAATGAAGTCAATTGAATAATTAGTTGTCGAGATATTTGTAATCCTGTTTTCCCCACTCTTCGATTTTTCATGACTTTGTATCTCCTTCAGATTTCAATTCAAAGATATATCTATATTATAAAGGCCAAACGTATCTGTGCATAACGCATACGTCATTTTGCGAATGGCAACACATACCCAGCAATTTTGGTTTTGCAAGTTTTGCTACTGCAAATTTTACATTTCTAAACATCGCACGTTTTATATTTTTACACCGTCGTATAGAGAAAAAAATGTACTTTTAAATGCAATTTGTTTGAAAGCTGTATCTCAATTTATTTTTGAGACGTTATTTTTTTTTATAGTTTTTAGTACCAATTTTGTAACTGTGGCAACAGAATCACTCCATTTTCTCTTAAAATTGGAAAAAAAAAAAAGAAAAAAAGAAAAAACATTGCAGAAATAGAAATTAAAATGCACAAAACTTTCCCATGCAAATTCGGTTATGCAATTTTCTGTACTGCAAATTTTACACTTCTAAACGTCTCACACTTTAAATTAATACACCGTCGTATAGAGAAAAAAAATGTACTTTTAAATACAATTTGTTTTAAAGCTATATCTCAATTTATTTTTGAGACATTAATTTTTTTTAATACCAATTTTTTAATTGTGGCAACAGAATCACTCCATTTTCACTTAAAGTTGAAAGGATAAAAAAAAAATAGAGATTAAAATGCTTGTACTATTTTTAAAATATCGTTTGTTATAAATCCGGGGAATTTTGGTTTTGTTTCTGTTAATAATTTGGATAATTGAGTTTTATAGTATTTTGTTAATTTTAGCTTAAAATAATATTTGTTTGAGGGTTAGACTGACCAATATAGGATACATTTTTAGTGTAACTAATTTTGTAAATTTATTATAAATCAATGAAACAATTCTTTCTTAAAGATTTTCTTTCGTCGAATTTCGACGGGTTCCACCTCGTTTTAATTGAAAATGAAATGCTTAATCTAAAGCAGTGAATTATTAGTTAATATAATTTTTGCAGTTATAAGGATGCTTCTTTTACGCAATTCAATATTACTTGATTTTATTTGCATATTTTACAGTATGAATGTCCATGCTGGGTAAGTTTTATGGTGGCTTCCAACGATTAGTTTTTTAGGTGTGTTCGTAATTATGTAAATACGTAGCACCTATCGTTGTCGTTCAATCCGTCCATTTGTCCACAATAACAACGCAAAAACTACCCGACCGAATCTTTTGAAATATAAGATATATAATTATTACATAATTTTGTCGAATCATTTCAAATTTTATCAAAATCGGATGCATTATTCAATAACAGGGACAAAAAATTCCGTTACATTACGATCAATGGGAAAAAACAGTTTCCGGTGCATTTTAATCATGTTACATTCTTTCAAAACATAATACAATTCATATGCATCTATGAAATATACACTAAAATAATACATTCTATACAATCTATGTTTCAAAGAATAGCTTTATTAATATACAGGGCCACACTAAAGTACCCTATTGCATAATGGTATAAAGAAAAACATTTTTTTGGGGTGGCGTTTTAATTATATTAAACTATTTCACACGTTTTTTAGCCTCATTGTCATGCAGGCATTTTGCAAACTCGGATAAAGAAAACAATTAATGCGCAAGTAAGTATAGATTTTGTCATTTATTTGTTTTGTTTCAGGGTAAAAAATACTTAGCTATGTAGAAATAAAGCAAAAATATGAAAAATATGAAAATTTTTATGAGGGAAATGATAAAGGTCGGCAACTGAGACATCAATTGCTGAACATGGTAAGGATAATGATATGTATATATGTAGCCGAAACGTGCTAAAATTTATTTATACACACAACTTACGCGTAAGTTTATGTGTTTAGTCCTATTTATCCAGCTGAATATTATTTATTGCAGTCGCGTTGTTTCACGGCTTTAGGTGTTTATTATATCATTTTAATAACAATAGCAGAGTTGAATATCTATGGCAGAAAGAACGTCGTGCAGAGATGTTTTTATTTATTTATTTATTAGTTAAACATCATACGTAGTATAGGGTACATTTTGCAATTGTTTTAAATTCGATTTTTTTTTTTTTTTTTTTTTTTTTTTTTTTTTGACGAATTTGCACGTTTTAGACACCAGAGATTACGAATATCATATTTTTAGAAAAAAAAATGTGCTGTCCGTCTGTCTGTGTGTCTTTAAACGCTCTACCTGTCGGACAAATTAAGACAGAGACTTGAAATTTGGTGTTTACTTAGTATGTAATAATGGGAAGAAACATATTTAATATTAGTTACCTCGAATATCCAGAACTATTTTTTTTCGGACTCTCGAAATATTCGTTCTAATGAAAGGTATTTAAAAATTTAAAATTTTTTTATTTTACGGAGTGGATGTAAAATACAAAAAAAATAACACAAATTTTGCATAAAGAATGAAATCGATCAGATAATTAGTTGCCGAGATATTTTTAATCCTATTTTCCACACTCTTTGATTTTTCAAGACCCTTTATTTCATTCAAATTGCAATTCAAACACATATTTTAATTGGAAATGAGATGCAGTAAGCTGTTAGTTAATATGATTAATATTTTTTGGAGTTATAAGGATATTTCTTTAAGGGTGTATCCGAAAAAACCACCTTCAACAGCTCGAAATTTTCCGATACAATTTCAGACTCATTTTTAAAAGTAGAAACATGAAACTTGCTGAGGGAATTTTTGAGGAGACATATAAGGTGCCATGCGATTTCTTTTTACGCTCAATTCATTAGAATTTGAATTATAAACAATTAGCTTCTCAGTATGACCATTTTTTTTCGTTCCCATATCTCGCGCTTCGGAAACGTCGTTCAAAATACCGTTTTTGATTGCTTTTTTTGCAATATTTTCTGCATTTACCAAAGAATCGACAATCACGGCACCTTGTGTACTTTCCAGATAAGACAATTTGCTAGTTTGATGCATATGAGAGCAAAAATAAATTTAAAAATAAATCGTAAAATAAGCAGTTTGAATCGAAATACACCCTTAACGCTATTCTGACTTTACGTAAGTACTTTGGCGTTTTGTATAATTTGTCGAAATTGGTTCATCATTGGCAATTCCTTGATAAAACATTGCTATGTGTTAAAAAATTTAAATATACATTTAAATTTTACCTTACTTTGGAATTGCGATGCATTTTATAAACAGTTTAAACGTGTTTTATTTTCATTTTATATAGTACGCATATCTATGATGGGTAAGTATTACGGTGGGCCCCAACGACTAGTTTTTAATCTTTTGGATGTATCTGAAAATGTTTTAGGTGGTCAAAATCAAACGGTTTCGTCTTTTAATCGAAAGAACAGAGGTTTGCATTTGCTCTACTTCAAGTCTGAAGAGGTTAATGATATGCACATGCGACAGAAGTATAGAAAAATTTATTTATACCCACAACCTACACTTAAATCTATATGTTTAAATATTTATCCAGCTGGTTACATTATCGATTGCAGTCGAGTTATTTTAAAGCTGTAAGTGTTTCTTATTTTTTTTTTCTAAATACCAGAGTTACATATCTATAGCACAAACGTTGTAGTGCAGACATGTATATTTTAATCTTTTGGATATTATCTCAAGAATAATTTCAGCGATGAAGTGCAGTGTTTAATAATTGTTTCTGAAATGAATTGCATTTTTGAAGCATTTTATATCTAAGATGTATTTAGAAAGTTTATTTTTACAAACAATACAAGCAAGTTATAGGATCTTTATTAATGACAATAATTTTAGCTCTAGAATGAAGCTGTTTATTCCGTATATATATATATATATATATATATTCAAGGGATAGTTATTTTTGATTTTTCAACAGAAAATTATTGGTAATATATACATAAATGTATATGTATTTGTATTTATTTGTAATATATACATAAATGTATAAATTACAAGATTTAACTTTTTTCGCCAAAATTAACCTTATACTATATTAATTTCCTTTTAACAAATATTCCGTATTTAATCCGGCTTATGAAAATAAAATCATGTTATTAGATCTAACCTATTAATATATAAACTATATAAATTCTTAATTCGCCTTAAAAAACATTTATTCCAATACGCGTAAATAAAAAAATGGCTCTAAATTAAAAATATTCTTAATTAAACTTTATTTCCAAAAATTCATATTAAAACTCACTTTTCCCTGTTCTTATCATCCCCTTTTTAAGTCTTATTAAATTTATTCCGAAAAAGCAAACTTTTTCAAAATACCCTTTTTTTTCATCGCGTTTAATATTTCTTACGGATCAATAAATTCATTTATTTTCTTTTTTAAAAAAATTATCGTCTGTAAAATACATTAGAATTTTAACTACTTTCAATTATTAAATAAGTTAAATAATAATATTTTTAATATAATTATCATTTGTGGGAAACACTCGATTCCGTCGCTTTTAGTCCCAGCACCAGAGGCTGGTTTATGTTTACATGAAGGTATCTGGTCTGAGATTATCGAATGTTCTAGAAACCACTTTTAAATTTTAACCAGGAGGTTCGGAGTTGAAGGTAGTTGTTCGTTTGGAGCGAGTCATCGGTATGCTATGACGAATGGATGCTCTTGAGAATAGAACGTTTATTATTTTTAATTGAAGTCATTTAACCGGGAGATTAGAACATTTCTGTAATAATATATTTCAGAAATAAACAGTTAATTTGAAGCTGTTAAGGTGTTTTTTGTTCGATTAAGCCACGACTCCTGTGCAATAAAATGGGAAACCATATTCTTTTAACCAAAAGTAACTATGCTACGACATTTACTCTGACTCCCTATCTTCTTATGTCACACAAACACACCCACACATATGTGTGTGTGTGTGTGTATATATATATATATATATATATATATATATATATATATATATATATATATATATATATATATATATATATATATATATATATATATATATATATATAGGAATAACTGTTCACTTAAAATAATTTTTATTATTATTATTTTTATTATAATATCTACTTAATCATCTGTTACAGGTTGTTTACAAATATAATAACAATAGATTACAATAGATATATGAATATTATTATTACATCCTCTGTTTTTTTTTTGTTTTTTTTTTTAATCTTTTAAAAATTACTAAAGATATTTCTTATTTTTATTTTATTTTTATATATTTTTTTCTCTCTAATTTCCGATTTCTATTTTTATACAGTGGGACCTGGTCTATTTTTTATGTAAAGGGATAACTGTTTAAATAAAAACATTTTTTTCTCTTCTATTATCAACTTAATCAAAAATTACCGTTTTATGTTTAAAAAAAACAAAAACAAAAAATAAATAAATAAATAAATAAATAAAAAAGAAATGTTTTTTCCAACCCTGTATTAAATATAAATATCGTAACTTGTAAGATTTTGTTTTTATAGTTAAATAATTTTTTGCATTATTTAATTGTGTTTAGAAACTATAGATGGCGATACTAATGCTTTAGTAGTTAAAATGCATTTATCTATCTCACATGTACAAATTTATCGATATCAATCGATTCAATTAATTCTATAATTATAATTTAAAACTTGTAATTAGTATTAAATAGTTTAACTATTTTTATTATGTTAAAAAATTTTTTTGTCTACTTATGTTTTGTAATTAATTATTTTTGATAATAGTTATTTAAATATCTAATATTAATAAAAACTATTTTACTACTTTAACTTGCACATTAACTGTCTAATGTGACTGAATGCAAAATTGTATTGCTATCACATGGTCGAAATTGTTATTTGTAAGTTAACCTATTATATAATTTAATTTGTCTAATTATTTCCATTTGGCATGATTTTTCAATTTAATTTAATCAATGTTAATTCAATTATATTATTATATTCTTTTTCGCGTTCTCAATGGAAATTATGGTTGCGATTGACAATTGTAAGTTTCTTTATCAAGATTCAATTACAGTTTAATTATTTTTCTAATATTTTTTCTTTGAAATAGTTTTTCTATTGCAATTATTATATTGTGGGATGTTATTCGGTACTTAAAATATAGAACAGAGATGATACAGTCACATTTTATTGTAGACGACACAACACATAACACATTATATACAAATGCAAGACGAGCGCAACTCAATCAATTGAATATTCATAAAAATTACTTAGCACAAAGAACATCTCTAAGAGATATGTATAGCGAACACACATCCCAATCTTACATCTTAACTGAAAACTCAATTACTTCACTTCGTTTCATGTCTTTTTAGAAAGGAAAGCAAAATACCTCAAGATATTTTGCCGAAGGTGGCAACAGCGCCACCTATAGATACTATAATTTAGGGAAGGCAGTCACCCTGTTACAGCCTCCCCCTCTGGTTCCGCGAACGTCCCGGTGTGGAACCAGTAACTTTCTTTGGTGGCCTACCGCGTTTCCTAATGGGTGCGACAGGCACTATGTCAGAGTCATTACATAGTTTTAAGGCAGAAGTGTGACATGTAGCAAGTGGATCATTTGGACTGTCCATACTTGCTATGACAAAAGTGGTGGGTGATTTTTGAGTTAAAATGATGTAAGGTCCATCACGTTTAGGCATGAACTTCGACGTTTTGTTGTTAGAGGCTTTACTTACTGGATGTAAGTCAACCCAAACATTGTCTCCTGGAACAAAACTATGTCCCGGTTTCCGACTACGGTCAGCAAATTTTTTCCTCTGATCTTGCTTAGATTCAACTTTGTCTTTGATTTCTTTGGTGAATTTTGCGAATTTCTTGAGATATGGAGTAATCTCAAGCACAAAATTATCATTTTGAATTACAGCACGAATGTCATCCTGAACATCATCCGTTGTTCTCAATTCTCTTCCAAACTGCAAGAATGCTGCTGTTTCTCCAGTAGTGTCACACTTAGCAGTATTTAGTGCAAAACGGATTGTTGGAAGTTTTTCTTCCCAAGAGCAGTGATCATTTTCTATTAATATAGCTAATCTCGGCTTGAGATCTCTATTTTTCCTCTCCACAGGATTAGCCTGGGGATGGTATATGAAAGCTGGATTTTGTTTGATACCTAAAAGAAAACAAAGTTGTTGCATCACACTACTAACAAATTGGGGTCCGTTATCACATATTATACGTCTCGGTAGACCATATCTAAGGATAACTTCTTCAAGCAACGTAGTTGCACACTGCGCTGCAGTAGCATGTGTAAGGGCAAACAATTCCACCCATCTTGTTGCACAGTCTTCTACTATAAATATCCACCTTTTACCGTTTTTACTTTTTGGTAAAGGGTCAAAAAGATCAATTGATAGAACTTCAAATCTTTGTGAATACACTGGTGTTTGTAACAAACCGGATGGTTTTTGATTAGAAGGCTTATACCTATTGCATTCAGCACAATTTTTGACATAATTTGGAATGTATGAATGCATTCCAGTCCAATAATACCTTTTGGATATTCTATTTAACGTACCTTCAGCACCGTAGTGACCAGCCGTAGGTGAATCGTGGTGTTCTTTTAAAATTTTCTCCCTTTCATGTGATGGGACAACTAGTTGAGCTTCTTCTGATTCCGAACTTGGAGAATACCTGTATAAAACTCCTTGATTCATAATATAACCGCGATCAGTCCAGTTAGTATAGTCAAGAGTTTTTTCTTCATCTTCGAAACTTTTAATAATTTTCTTTATTTCTTCATCTTTCATTTGTTCAGCACGTAAATCACTTGATGATTTAGAAGGAATATCAACTATTATAGCGCAAATATCACAACTTTCTTTATTGATGGGATCACAAGCAGGACGAGAAAGCATGTCAGCTATGACGTTAGCTTTGCCTGGAATATATTCTATTTTCAAATTAAATTCTTGTAATTGCAAAGCCCATCTGGCAAGTCTTCCAGAAGATGACTTTAAACTCATGAGCCATCGGATAGGCTGGTGGTCGGATGCCACAGTAACTTCTGTTCCATCAATATATCCTCTGAATTTATTAAGAGCCCAGACAACAGCAAGTGCTTCTCTTTCTGTGGTGTGATAGTTGCGTTCTGCAGCAGTCAACAATCTACTTGCATACTCAATCGGATGCTCTTCAGCACCTTCACCTTGTAGAAGTACTGCTCCCAGAGCATAACTACTTGCATCAGTTCGAATGAAAAAAGGTTTAGTTTCATCAGCTTGTTTCAATATTGG
The DNA here is from genome assembly GCA_964019185.1 of Maratus speculifer. NCBI lineage: Eukaryota > Metazoa > Arthropoda > Arachnida > Araneae > Salticidae > Maratus > Maratus speculifer. The sequence goes on from OZ025303.1 coordinate 64,108,976, forward strand.
AGCTGAAACGAGGCATTGCTTCAAGGTTTGAAATGCATTTTCTTCATCGGCACCCCAGTGCCATTCCACATTCTTTTTTGTGAGATTACTAAGTGGTCTGGATATTTTTGCAAAGTCTTGTATAAAACGGCGATACCATGAACATGTCTGCAGATAGGATTGCAGTTGTTTTATATTCTTCGGAGGTGGGATCCTCACAATAGCATCAACTTTCCCAGGATCAACTTCTAGGCCATTTGGTGTGATCCAGTGTCCTAAATATTTTACTCGGGTACAAGCAAAGTTGCATTTTTCTCTATTAGCAGAAAGTTTCCATTTGTCTAATCTTTTAAAAACAGCTTCAAGATCAGCTAGATGTTGTTCAAAACTTGATGATAAAATAATTAAGTCATCAAGATAAGTGAGAATATTTACATCTGGGAGTCCTTTGCGAAAGCTATCCATTGTCCTCTGAAACGTTGCAGGGGCATTTCGGAGACCAAACGGCATTCTTGGAAAGCGATATGTTCCTAGAGGGCATACAAAAGCAGTTTTATCTTGATCAGGTTCATAGACATTCACTTGATAGTAACCAACATTCAGATCCAGCTTTGTCATGAACTGAGCAGTTTTCGCCTGATGCAAAAGATCGTCCATACGAGGGAGTGGATAGGTATCTGGTATAGTAACTTCATTCAGCTTCCTGTAGTCTACACCTAAAACGATCACTACAATTTAGCTTAGGAATGAGCACTATTGGTGCAGAGTATGGAGAATCGCATTCTTCAATAATTCCTTTGGCTAGAAGATCATCAATTTGGGTTTTACACAATTCTTTCTTTGCCGGTGATAACCTGTAAGGAGGTAGTGATATAGGACGATGGTCTCTGGTATTTATATGATGTTCGACGACGGGTGTTGCTTCTCCCCCTGGTCGAAAGGTATTGGAAAATTTTTCAAGTAAGTCATTAAGCCTTTTTCTTTGTATCTCAGATAGATGCTGACCTTCTGTTTCTCTTAACATAACCGAGTGAACTGTGGCAGTTGGTGCTGAGATTTCAGGCGTCGTAATGAAAGGATCATCAGAAAAGGGAATTTTACGTTTAGGATTGTTCTGGAAATACCAACTTTGGCTTCTCATGTCTAGCACGATCCCCATTTTATTTAAAAAATCTATGCCTAACAATGTTCTATTTCCCTGGGCTTCGGGTAAGGCAAAAATCGTTGTACTAGTTGTACGACCTTCTATTTCAACTGTGATTGTTGCTTGAAGAACGTTGGTTTCTTTTCGTAGTCCATCAGCAAGTGTTATGCTTACACCGGTGTCTTCGAACACAGTTCCTTGGTCACACAGAATCTTGTATAACATTTCCCCAGCAATGCAATGAGTAGCTCCTGTATCTGCGCAAGCAACCCCTGTAACACCATTTACCTTTATGTATAACAAAGGTGTTGCTTGAGTATTGACAGAACAAGATTTGAGATGAAGGGAAGGAAAATTTGCTGATTGCGTCTGCGTAGAAGTAGATGGAGAACAATTAGGACATTTGGCTTTGACAAAACTTTGTTTACCACAGCCATAACAACTTATAATCGGACGCTTATTATTGTTTTCGTATCTTGAATTTGTATATTTTGAAGTAGAATGATTATTTTTATAATTTGAAAAATGTTCGTTAGTTTCATGTTTGGGTGTTTGATTTTTCCAGAATTCTTGACCATTTGAATTTTTCGGAAAAACATGTTTCTGCGCTTCACGCGTTTTTGGATAACTTGCTGACTTTTGAGAAGAAGGTTTAATGTTTTCGTAAATGTCTAGCTTTTCAGCCAACACGACAGGATCATTTAACTTGTCCCAACCATCTAAATAATGATTTTTATATTCATGTGGACACTTTTTCTTAATCTGATCAGCGATTATTAGTTCAGTTAGTTTTTCAAATGAATTGATTTCTAATTCGGATAACCAACCCTCAAAATAATTCCTAAGTTCAAAATAAAAATCCTTCCAAGTAGAATTTTCTCTTTTTCGATGTCGGCTAAATAATACTCTAAATTTTTCTGCTGTCAACTTAAATCTTTTAAGCAATATGTCACGAATATAAGAATAATTTTTGAACATTTCTTCTGGTTCTCTGGCGATTAGTTTACCAATGTCGTTCGGAAGTACGGCAATTAATTGAGAAACCCAAAATTCTTTGGAGACATTAAGCATTTTCATTTGATGTTCAAACATTGTTAAAAACAAAGACATATCATCCTTTTCAGGAATAAATGTTGGCAAGATATTTTTAATATCTATACGCATCTGGTCTATTTGATTTTGTGGTACTGTTGTCGCGGTAGGGTTTTGAGCATGTAGCTTAAGCTTTTCTAGCTCATATGCTCTTTCCTCTGCAATACGTTTATCCTGAATCATTTGTTGTTCTGCACTTTCTTGTTTTTTGCGATCTTCCACGATAGCCATAAATGCCTCTTTAACAAATTGTTCGTCGTCTTTAAGCAGTTGACACTTCATAATTTTCTCACGTAAGACTGATAGTTTATCATCTTTATCTACATCTAACTCTAATTCTGTGCCCAAATTAAACAAATCGATTTTTTTCCTTTAGAAAGAAACGCCATTTTTCCCAAATTGTTGTTAATATTGTTGATTTATGCTTAAATTAGAAAACTATTAGATACGTGACCCATTAAATAATAAGAACAAAATGACTACCTTCCCCTTACAGGTAAATAAAACATGTAAATATGGATAAACTTTCGTAAATAAATGTTTAAAAAAATGCAGGAAATAATTTAAAACATACTAAAATATACCACTAATTTAATCATGAGCTCATGAAAATATTTAGAAGAAATATTATTATACGTTAAAATTTAACTTTTTTACCAAATCAGCTTACCAATGACATAAATCATTTATTTTAAATATATGAAATATTATAGGTAATTCATTGCGAAATAATTATCAACCACACATAAATGTGAAAACAACTCGAAATATGAATAAAGAACTTACTTTACATCTAAAAAATAAACAACATACGAAATAATAAAATTTATCAAAATCTTTTTTAAACTCTGTGCACAGATTAAAAAACAAAACAAAATTCACTTACTCAGAATCCTTGCTTTTAAAAACAATATCAAAAGAAATCACTTTTAAATTCAGAAAACTAATGTTTCTTAATAATCTTACTCAAAATCAACATAAAACAAAACAAACAAAAAAATTATATATATATATATGAAACAACATTTGTCTTAATAAATAAAAGGAAATGAAAACTTTTTTCCGCAGATGGCCAGCAAAAAAAAAAAAAAAAAAAGGAGAAACAAACAAACAATCAAAAAAATAATTTCAACTTTTACCGGTAAAAAAAAACAAATAAAATAAAAATCTATTTTTAGATAAAGGTTGTCGATGATTCACATAACAATTAAAGCACGCAGAAGTAAATAGGTATCTAACACTTCTAAAACAAAATCAGATTATAATTAGAATGCTTTAAATGACGAAATGAAGAAGTTTCAATCACAAATTAAAAACTAGAAGATATTTTGTTGCTTATGAAGACTGAAGAACATTATTTATTGTCATGTCGACAAAATTTTTCCATTATTTCCAATGTGAAGGGTACGGATTACCTTTTTTGAATGCATGTTCTTGCTTTTTTGTCAGGATGACGCACTTAAAACACACAATTGAAGAAGAAGAAAGCACTGTTAAAAATAAGAACAGAAGCTTGATTCATTGTAGATTTGACAACACCTTTAAAATGGGTCGGATTACCCTTTTTTATATACTTTCTTGAATTTTGTCGCGATGATACTACCACACATAACTGATATTAAAGAAATTAGCACCAAACTGGAGTATATCTTGATATTTGATATGACACATTATATAATAGAACTTTTTGGTAATCACAGGATGAATTGTTCTTGACGAACACGGCACTGGAGAACACAAAACTTCATTTATTGCCGAGGTGACAATAATTTAGAAGTGGGTACGGATTACCCTACTTTAAATATAATTTCTGGAACTTTTGTCAGGATGACAACAGCGAACTTGACACAAAGACTTTGAAAGCACAAAAATTTTCCAAAAGAACTCCATTTTACGTTGGGCGCCAGTGTGGGATGTTATTCGGTACTTAAAATATAGAACAGAGATGATACAGTCACATTTTATTGTAGACGACACAACACATAACACATTATATACAAATCGCAAGACGAGCGCAACTCAATCAATTGAATATTCATAAAAATTACTTAGCACAAAGAACATCTCTAAGAGTTATGTATAGCGAACACACATCCCAATCTTACATCTTAACTGAAAACTCAATTACTTCACTTCATTTCATGTCTTTTTAGAAAGGAAAGCAAAATACCTCAAGATATTTTGCCTAAGGTGGCAATAGCGCCACCTATAGATACTATAATTTAGGGAAGGCAGTCACCCTGTTACAATATTGATAACTCTATTATGGTCTTATTATTTTTCTAATATTTTTCTTTGAAATGAGTTCTCATTTGCGATTAATCGGGCAATATGGAAATTATTTTTAGGTCTATCCTGATTTCCATTCAGAAATTAATCGCAATTAATGTGGCTATTTAGTATTGCGCTTGATAACGAGCTAAATACCACATTTCCAATTTTATTTCTACTTCTGACAACTCCTCTGTATGATATAGTTTGGCATTAACAAATTTTTACAGTTATTGATGTTGATTTGTAGTATTATCTAATGGTTATATATATATATATATATATATATAACAGTTTTGAAGCGTAAAAAATAAGCCCTCCAAAGCAGTGGCGCAGCCAGATTTCGGTTCTAAGGGGGGGGGGGGGCGGTTTGAGTTTCTGATAAAGGTGATTGCCGATTATTTGAATCGCCCGTTAATAGAATCAGCGCTAATTGGAATATCCACTGTATAATACTTAAACTGAAAGAGCATCTGTGTGGCAGGAAATCATCATTCTTTTAGCATAATACGTCTCGGAAAAGTGATTTAGTTCAAATAACCAATTTTTACTTAACTGATTCATGTAATATGCACTTCCATAGTTTTAAGTAGAATTTTCGACATTTAATTAAATCATTTTATTAAATAAAATCTGATTCAATAAAACGGCGGATACCGAATTGCGCCAAAACATTTAAATATTAAGTTTGGTTTTGATTCATATAAGTGGCAATTATAGCGAACTTTCTTAGCTCTGGGAGGGGTTTTAACCCCAAAACCACCCCCTTGGCTGCGCCACTGCTCCAAAGTCAGCTGAGAATCAAAACAACCAATTAAAGCTAGAAAACAAACCCAAAAACAGAATGAGGAAAAGGACTGTAAAAAACTTGAGTTAACAGAACAAGTCAGGAAAGTCTCAACGCTTTAAAATTCCGGAGTCAAGGTTGCATGACTAATGATAGGCAAGCTTGATTTTACCAGTATTACACATGTAACGTCCCCCATATTTGCGAATACCAGAATAAAACTATGAATGACAAAAGTCTAGTTATGTACCAATCGATATTCATTTAGTAAACCATTAGTTAACTAAAACTTATCGAAATGCAAATACATAGCTTTCCAGTAATTCTTATTTTTTACAAACTTCAAAGTCAACTATGTTAAAGAATTCGTGGGATAACCATGTTCGATAGCAGTATTATAGAATTTAACTGTGTCCTTGACAATATTTTCAAAGCTGGAATTATAAAACACAAATGCATAATATTTTTAATACAAAGAACTTAATATATCTTCTTTTTTAAATATTCTACATTGGAATTTTAATTTTGATAAAAAATTAAAATTGTTTTCTAATTTACATCACTGCACGCAAGATACTAGCAAAACTATTGGTTTAGAAGCCCCCCCCCCAAAAAAAAGAAAATATATATACAGTAGACTCCCTCAAATCCGCACAGCTTGGGACCAGAGGTTTTGCGGATTTTAGAATTTTGCGGATTTCTGGTCATTGCTTTGTTTGCATTTTTTTAAAAATAATTTGAATGTAATTAATAATGAAATCAAAAGTATAATGAATGCATACAATATACTAAAATATTAAAAAAAGTAATAAACTAAAATAACAAAAATTTAGATATTTTTTAAAATGATTAAATTACTAAAAGGAAAGGTAAAGTTAATAATCAATAAAGTACAATTAAATATTCATTATAAAAGACAAAATGTGTTTTTTCTAAATTATTCAATGAAACTTGCCTCATAAAGGTACATTACTAATTCACATCAGGATCATAAAATAACGAAACTTTATTTTAGGTTTAGCCAGACTTAATAACTAAAAAAGCTTGATTAATACATAAATATATTTGGTAAGATTGTGATTACCAATGATATTAGCAATATCTTTGTTTTTTCTGAAATAAATTATTCTTTCTTCATTAAAAAACATGAATTCAATAACCTTAACAAAAATTATAAATTAAAAAATGTATGAAATTGATATAAAACTGAAAAAATCAATTTTTGCACCTACATCTGAACTGAATGATTCATTGTTTACATCCATAAAATATGTGCGGATTTTAGAGAATTGCGGATTTTAGGAGTGCGTATTTGAGGGAGTCTACTGTATATATATTGATCTTGATATAAAACCAATGTATCTTGAACTTAAAAATTCATTAGAAAGTAATTTATTTATTTAAAATTTAAATTTTAAAAATTAAAAATTTTTATTTTTTTATTTAAAAAAAGCCAATTTTAAATAACCAATCAAATTATAATACTAAATTTGAAGTATAAGTTATTCCTTAACTTAAAAAGAAAATATTTATAAAGTTTGATGCAGAATGATTCATTAGGTTTTGTGAAATGTTACGCGCAATCAAAGAATAATTTTAAATCAAATTTTTTTTAGTCAAAATTAAGGGGAATCAGGGGTTGATCGATACAGAAAAACATGTAAACAGAGCTTTTGCTTTGAGTCCATATAAAAACAGAAGTATTCAATGTAATTAATTTAAACTTTTTGATATTTTTAAGTTATTTTTGTAGTCTTATAAAAGTGTAAAATGAAATACTTCAATGTAATATAATAAGAAATATAGCAAAATTTATGTAACACAATTTTCGAAAAAAAAATGTTATATCACCAACACCAAGATATCGTAACGTTGAATTGAGATAAGAACCTAATTTTTGCTTTAACATGATCCGGAAACTTTACTCTATAGAATGAATTAAGGATATAACTATCATTCAAAAACAACATTATTAAAAAAACTCTCAAATTTGAAAATTTAAAAAACTCCTAAAAATACAACTTTTTTTTTTCATTAAAAATACTCAAAATATTAAACTATCTAAACTATATTAATTCATTCTATAGATAATGATGTTATATGCATGCAAAAAATTTTTTAAGCCATTCCATCAAGTAGTTTTTTTAAAATCTTGGTGTTAGTCGTCAAAAATCAAGTTTTGAGAAAACGCGACTTAAAGTTGAAATTATATGGATTCGGCTATGAAAGTGTTGATACATAAATGCTTATAACTCCGTTAAAAATGCAAATATATTTATGCGGTTTTTTGCATTGCGTTAAGAATTAATTGAATAATCAAACTAGTTCATAAAAAATCGATTTTTTGAAAAGTGAAATTTCAATTTAGAACATTAAAAAATATATTTTAAATAGAAGAGATATTAAGTTATCTACATTGAAAATTCTATACATTTACGTTTCATAGGGACTGCAAGAAAAAAAAATGTGACATGTTGCTAAATTGCACCATCAGATAAAAAAATGAAACTCCCGAAACCCCTTAAGGGGCCGCTTCACTCAAATGAAAAGACCTGTTCTCTAATGCTAATCCTATGGATGAAATTTATAAAGATATCTCGGTTGCATTTTAATATTTTTAAATGATTTGGATAGCTGAGATTGATCTGAATGCAGGCCGTTTTTAACTTTTTTGATTTTGTTTACAGATATTTTTTACGAGAAGGCTTTCATTTTCAGAACCGGTTTGAAAAGCGAAATCACCCTCATAAAAAATATCTGTAAGCAAAATCGAAAAAGTAAAAAACGGCCTGCTTTCAGATCAATCTCAGCTATCCAATGCAAAAAGAATCCTTTAAAAATATTAAAATGCAACCGAGATATCTTTATAAATTTCTTCCATGGGATTAGCATTAGCGAACGGGTCTTTTCATTTGAGTAAAGCGGCCCCTTAACTAGGAAGAGTGGCAACTACGTAACTAAATAATTTAGAGAATTCTGCGCTGTAAAAAAACGGACAATTTTACGGCGATAGTACTGGCAATCGAGACGCCAATAATTCCCCGTTTTTTAATGGAAAATTTTCCATGAATTCCAGAATTTTTTCCATTCTTTACGGGATTTTTTTCTAGAATTTACGGACATTTTTCCGTTAAAAAACAATGAATTGTACTGACGTCCCAATTACCAGTACAATATCCTCGAAATCGTCCTTTTTTTTTTTGTGTGTGTAGTCCAGTTAAAAAAACGCAAAAGATATAAAACACTTCGGAATTTAAAATTTTGCATTTTAATACAGTCAAACCTCGTTAACATGAACACGCATAGTATGAATTACTATTAACATGAATTGCTTTCACAGTCCCCTATAAAGACGAATACAAAGATTTGATACTGATAGCATGAATTACTGTTAACTAAGGCTCCTATATACTCGGGCTGAATCACGCCTCCATTAAGTTTCCAAAACGGTTGCCTGATTTGGCGTCTTATCGCGTAGATGGCGAGGCGAGTAATTTTAGTTTCTCAATCTCTCTCACGGGAAAATATAAGGCATTTAAAATTGGGTAAAATAATAACGTGTAGGTATGCGTTTGTATAATGTTATATTAGAATTAAAAAATTATTTCCATCAATTTATTTTTATTGATATGTTTTACATGCTTATTTAAGAAAGAAAATATAAATGGAACTAATTCTAAATTTGATTTAATGTGAGTATAAATATATATTCACATACATTAGACTGATTTTATTCTTTTTTTATTTTCACAGTGAAATTATGATTAAAATTTTTTTAATAAAAAAGCTTCGAATGCTAATATTCTTTGCTATAAGTTAGTAAATTAAGGACACAGTTTTAACGAATTATTCGTACGTAAAATAATTTCTAATTAAAAATTTAAAAAATGAAATAATTTAAAAAGGAAGAATGAAATCCTTCCGTGTTTCCGGTTTCTTTTAATTTCATCTTAACTCGCCCCTCTTCCAACTTAATCCCTAAAAGATTCAATCAAATGCTTAAGATTTGTAAAACTTTTTTTATTTACTATCTTGCCCTTTTATTACTTTATTGCAACAACAAATAATCAATTATTTAAATCTCCACCTTTCGAAATTACCGATTTCGCCCCCCCCCCCCCCGAAACAAAGCACTCAAAATGTAAAATAATTAAACAATACTGTTTCATTTTTTTCTGTTCTATTTGGAATTTTATAGTAATTGTAGATAAATAATATATTGTTAAATCAAATGCCCCTCCCTTACGCCAAAAAATAAAAATAAAAATAAAAATAAAATAAAATAATACTAATAATAAAACATGACACCTCCTCCATTTTTAGCTTAAAAATTATAAAGCTTTTATATTTATAATTTTTTCTAATGCTTTTGATATTTTTCTAAACCATAAATTTATAATCATAAAATCCCACCACTCTGAATTTTCGGCTTTTTCCTTCTTAACTCGCCCCCCTTCCAACTTAATCCCTAAAAGATTCAATCAAATGCTTAAGATTTGTAAAACTTTTTTTATTTACTATCTTGCCCTTTTATTACTTTATTGCAACAAAAAATAATCAATTATTTAAATCTCCACCTTTCGAAATTATCGATTTCGCCCCCCCCCCCCCGAAACAAAGCACTCAAAATGTAAAATAATTAAACAATACTGTTTAATTTTTTTCTGTTCTATTTGGAATTTTATAGTAATTGTAGATAAATAATATATTGTTAAATCAAATGCCCCCCCCCCTTACGCCAAATAAATAAATAAATAAATAAAATAAAATAATACTAATAATAAAACATGACACCTCCTCTATTTTTAGCTTAAAAATTATAAATCTTTTATATTTATAATTTTTTCTAATGCTTTTGATATTTTTCTAAACCATAAATTTATAATCATAAAATCCCACCACTCTGAATTTTCGGCTTTTTCCTTTTTAACTCTCCCCCCACCCTCCTTTTCCTTCGCAAAAATATAATATCTTTTTCACTTTCGATTAAAAATATCTCTATTCTTTATTACTTTATTGCAACAATAAATAATTAATTATTTAAATCTCCACCTTTTGAAATTACCGCTTAATTACCCCTTCCCCCAAACTGAGAATTCAAAATATAAAACAATTAAACAACACTTTTTCATTTTTATTTTTCTATTCTATTTGGAATTATATTGTAATTGTTGATAAATAATAAATTGTTAAGTCAAACACCCCAACCCCACGCTAAAAGAATAAATAAATAAAAATAATAAATAAATAATAATAAATAATAATAATAATAATAATAAATAAATAATAAAATATGCCACATCCCTCATTTTTATCTTACAAAATTTAAAATCTTTAAAACTCATGATTTTTTCTAATATTTTTGTTTTGTTTTTTTAACAATAAATGTATAATTATAAAATCCAACGTCCCTCTGAACTTTTGGCTTTTTCTTTAACTATGTCCCCCCCCCCCCTCCTTTTCTTACGCCGCAAAATATAATATCTTTTTTCAATTTCGATTTAAAATATCTCTATTCTTTACTTCTTAAATATTAAATGAATCCAACCATTTAAATCAATACTCCACACTCTAAAAATAAATAAATAAATAAAAATAAATAAATGAATAAGGCGAAAGTTGCATAAATGAGGTAACGTGGAATTCTTGTCTTTTCTTTTCTTTTCTCACCCGTCTGGTATAAAATACGACATCAGCTTCGAAAAACCGGTTTGTTGTATACAAGCGATTAGGTTGGCGCGATATTTGGCGAAGTTCTCCAATCCAGATCTATTCTTTTAAGTATTTATACACAAATTACTCCCCTTTTTTTCATTTATATGGAAGTTAAATACTCTAAACCTATTCCTGAACAGGTCAGAATAATTTTCTGCTGAACAATCGTCCATTTTTAACGATTTTGTAGCCTTAAAGTCATTCAAACGTTTCTCGCCCCATAGGAATCAATGGGAAACAAACGGTAACTGGGAAACAAGATGCTTGACGATTCAGCCTGAGTTACAGGAGCCTTACTGTTAACATGAACAAAATTTTGATTCCCCTTGAGGTTCATGTTAACGAGGTTCGACTACAATGCTACATATTCAGAATATTTCAAAAATATACAATGTGCATAATTTCATGTTGTAATAGGTAGTATTTCTAACGAAAGCAATCTACACTGTTAAAAATAATATTTGAAATTCACATGTACATTTTCCCTGAATACCACAGAAAAAATTCCTTTTCACGACAAAAGGGCATTTTTCGTTAAAAGTAGGAAAATTTCATTATATTAGCTGAAAATAACGAATCCAGGGTTCGTACGGATCCTGGAATTTCATGACAAGGAAATTTTTTGATACCAGTTTTTTTTACAGAAGATCTATCATTAAATAAAGTGAAATTTCATACGCTTAAACTAGATTTATTTTTTCGTAAAATAATACTGGTATTTCACATGGAAAATAACGGTACCCGTACGAACCATGGAAACGGATGAAGGTGCAAGGAAACAAAAGAGATATTCCGTTATCGCAAATTTATTTTCAATGTTTACAAAACTGACATGTTGCACAGAAAAGAAAAATTTGAATGAGAGAATAGTAATTCTTTTTAATATTTGTATCGTAATACTGAATTGCAAATGTACTGATACCAACAACTTTTTGAGCAACAAATTAGCCAGACCATATTCCAATCATTCATTGAGAAAAGACAATTTCTCTAATAGCTTATTTAATCAAACCTTATTAGAATTATTCCTTAACCATAAGAAAATCATAACAATAAGTTAGCCTTATTAATTAAAACTTGCAAGAATTATAACAGCATCAATAAAATTACAATCTAACTTTAAAAAATATAAACACACTGTAGAATCCACTACATGACTTTAGAATCAAGAGCATTCGAAGACCCTATGGCACGATAGCTAGAGCAACTGACTACCACGTCAAAGGTCGTCAGTTCGAATCACTCCGACGACGTTATTTTTTATTCTTCGGTCAAAAAATACAAGTGCTTCTAAATTATTCGATAGATGACACTACCAACAAATTGTTATATCAACTTTATAATGGAAAGTACCACTTCTTCAAATGGAGTTTTTCCTTCTATTATTTTCCAAAACGGAAAATCTAACGGAACTGAAAAAGTTTGCAAAATTTGCCTATAGTAGTTTTACCGTGAAATCACGGATTTATTTTTAACAGTGTAGTAAATGGTATTTTATAGGTATATATGTTCCATGAGAAAATAATATTTATGACTAACGATGCTTCATCGGTTTAAATTCTCTAACAAGCAAGAAAAATCATGCGTTAAGCATAGATTATGAAACACTTTCCAATGCTTCATGAAATCTTTAACAAAACTTCGTTATTTAGGTAAATAAGGATATAAAGCCAAATATAGCCAAATATGTATTCCAGTACTATTGATCAGCCCTGTATTTGATCTGTCAGCTAATATTCATACTATATAATGAGAAAATTTAGTTTAGCAAAAAAAAAAAAAAAAAAAAAAAAAAAAAAAATGCCTAGTAGCTTGAAATTTGTCTTTCAGAAATTTATACTAATAGAAGGAAACATACTTGAATACTTTTTTCAGGCTTGTAGTTTGCCTGGTACCTTTATTACACATTGTGTTGAGCTAAAATTTGTTTTAAGCTAAAACACTCTTAAAACAACTGAAATCGCTTTCTCATAAATTATCATTCATAGGCTCCATGTGCCCAATTCTTCGCGTGGCCCTGTATATCATTTTTCTATATTCGGCAAACATTTCTTAGTAAATTTAATGCAGTTCAGCGTAAAAAGGCATAATTTATTGAAGAATTACCTTTTAGTAATTTATGCTCATATTCAGTAACTTTGGTGAGCTCTTTGGGATAGCCCTGTATATTAACCATAGCATTTATACACACCTTATAATATGCATAAATTTAGTGAAACTTATACGCTCATATCATAATTAAAATGCATTTCATCCATCCATCAGCCATCATCGGATACATATATACAGTACTTCGGAAAGAATATACTATTTGAAATCTTTTGTGTGTCCCTGTAAATACTATGTACTTTATATTAGGGAAGGTAGTATCGTATAATCTATAGTAAGCCTCATTGACATACATCAATTTTATTATACATGAAACAGTTTAATATATTTAAAATATATCACACACAATTTCCCCTTTCACTATTATCTAATGGAATTCTTTTGTGTGTTCCTGTAAATGAATAATAGCTACATTTTCACCTTATATTTTATAGAATGCATATTTTAATGCACCTTGTAAAAGCATATAAATTTTAATATGTTTGGCAGACTTTAACATCTTTAAAATTCCTTTGAAACGATTTTTCCCCATAGGCCATAATGTAATGGGAGAATTCTGACTCTCCCTATAGATAAACTAATCATGGTAGAAACTTCATTTTCAATAGGGTTCGTGCTAGGGTAAACGTCAATAACGTCCTAAAATTTCATGGCAATCTGAGCATATTTCCGTCAGTTAGAGCGCGGACAGACGGACAGACAAACCGAATGCATAAGCACTTTTCAACTTTGTTGGAAAGTTCTAATAAAAAAAATTAATAACAATGTTTCAAATAACACAAAATAACACATATTGAAAGACTTTTTACGAGTGCTCATTTTAATTTAAAAGTAATTCAAATTAGAAAATATTTTTTAAATTTTAAATAACTTATTATATAAACAAAAAAAAACTTTAAAAAATATTTCGAAATAAAAATAATATATATATATATTACAAATTTAAAATTTTTTCGCCAAAACTAACCTTTATACTATCTTAATTTTCTTATAATAATATTCCGTACTTACTTCAAATTATTAAATTAAAATCTTGTTTCTAAATCTAATCTGTTAATCCTTATTCAGACGATATAAATTCTTAATTTGCCTTGAAAAACATTATTCCAGTATGCGTAAATTTAAAAAGATGGATCTAAATTAAAAATATTCTTAATTAAAACTTTATTTCTTAATATTCCAAATAAAACTGATTTCTTCTATGTTTTTATCAACCCTTTTTAAGAAAGTCTTATTAAATGTATTCCAAAACCATACCTTTCAAAAAATATCATTATTTTATTTTATCTATTTATTTATTTTTCCTACGTCAACCTTTGATGTGTGCATATTAATAAATTCATTTCTTTTCTTTTTCTCTTAAAATTAATCATTTATAAAAATCGTCTGCCTAAGATATTTAAAATTCTGAGTCAATTATAAATTGGTTAAATAATTTTTTTTAAATAAATTTATCGTTTGTGGAAAATAATCTCGTAGCTGGACAAGAATTCTGTTTACATAAAAGAATGATGGTTTGAGGTTACAGAATGTTCCAGAACTTTTTTTTAGTTTAAAAAGGTGGAAGTCTCGAGATGAAAAAGAAGATTTCTTGGGTTGCTTCTTCGATGAGAACAGCTCGCTGAAATAATGATGGAATTTTTGCAAAAGGAGCTTTTCCTTCCTCATTATTACGAATTTAATAAATGAATTTACAGCAGCCCATGACTAATTATTGGATCTTCTACATTTATTTATTTATTTTGTTTTTTCCCTCGCTTGCCATGACTGTGTGTTTCTTTTTAACCAGTGGAAATAATTCGAGTTCTCCTTAAATCGTCACAACTAATCGAAAAGTCGGACAGGATTAGTTATCTGTGCTGCCTTTTTAATGAATGATATTTAAATAAAATTGCGATGGAACGAAGAAAAGCATGCTATCGCCGAAGTTCGATTGAAGGACAGCCTATATGGTATTTTCAGCGTGCTAATGAATAGTACTTGCTTCGAGTCTGATGTGGATTTTCTGACGCTTGATGTTGATCTGTGCGCATAAATTTTGATTCAGTATTCATGGTCATATTGAAAATTTTTGAAAATTAATGACTTCAAAGTGGTGAGTATGCAAGAAGTATTTGATGAGGAATTTAAAGACGATTGAATTTTATTGAAGATTTTTCAAAAAACTGTAAGTTATCTTATTAAATGTCTTGATTATTATTTTTACTCTTTTTATGATAGATGAAATATTTATTATGTATTTATTTATTTATTTATTATTTTATTGATGAGAGTAATTTGAAGTTAATTTATTAATTTACTAATTTATTTATTTATTATTTATTGTATGTTATGGATCTGATATAGTAATTTTGAAAAAATATGTAATTGATAAAAATTATTAACTTTGAAATTTATTGCGAATGATTTTACGATCAGGATTTAATAAAGAAAATAGAAGTGCTTCATTTATTCTAATGAGTAAGAATCAAAAAATTATGGAAGATCCTAAGTTCGTACTGTTTGACCCGAGTTCTGGAATGAACATTTTGTCGTAGTTAACTTATTTTCATACATGTGAAAAGGAGAAGAAAAATCTAGAATGGAAATTTAATTCTATTGCGCAATATCTGAAAGGGGAAGCGCAAAAAATTTATATCAATGACTGTTTAAATTGTACGGATTATGAACAAATTAAGAAAATTTTGATAGAAAGATTCATTCAATTAGACATCCCGAGTTTTTCTGATTTTTCAAATCTGAAATTAGATAATTTAGACAATTTAGAAACTTATTTTCGTAAGAAAGTGGAAATTGGTAGGAAATTACATCTTAGTGAAAATATACTATTACAAGGTTTAACTGATGGTTTAAAACCAGAATTCAAAAACAATATTATTATAAATCCTCCTAGTAATACCACAGAATGGTACCGTGTTGTCAAACAATTCGTGGAAGTTTCCACCCCACTAGTTTCAAACCAAGTAATAAATCAACCATCAGCTAGACAAAATTTTCAACCTTTTCAACCAACTAGGCCCTGGATTCAGCCAGTTAGGCCCAATAATACACTTAGGAATTGGATTCCCAAAGGCAATCTCAGTTTCAAAGACCTAGAGTTTGTCAAAATAATTATATTCAAAATTCATACCCTTCAAGACCTTGTAGGATATGCACAAATAGGGGTGTGAGTAATGCTTTTCATTGGGAAAGATAATGTATTTTTAGGAGTGAGTTGCCATCCTCTGATACTCTTCCAAGTAGCTCACAAAATAATTCTCATAATATTTGACTATTAATTGTGTATGGATGTACAAATAATTATAATTTGCCATGTGTTGTAGATACTGGCTCAACTATTGCAATATTGCCAATTAAATTTGTTAAAAAACTTAATGCTAAAATTGAGACTATACCCTCAGTTACCATTGGTCAGGCAAAAGGATTTTTACATATAATTAAAAAATGTAGTGTTCTTCTAAAAGTGGGTAAAATTAAAAAATATGTTAACTTTTTAGTATGCAATACAAATTTGGATTATGCTATTTGGGGTTAAAAGAATGTTCTAAATTTAAATTAACCATAGAATGTAAAAATTGTATTGTAAGGCAGGGAAGGAAAATTATAACTAACAGTATATCCATACATAATGAGAGATCCCTTCATTTCAATACGGTAAATATGGACCAAGTACAACAAAACAGGGATCAATCTAATGAATTTGTAACCTCAGAATATAAAAAAAATATGAAATTAAATACTGGTAATACTGTAGCAATAGATAATTATGATAAAGAAACACTGAATGTAAGTAATCATGATATAGAGTTACAATCTACTTGTGGAAATATTATGAAAAATGAAGACTGTGTTGAATATGATCACGCAATTAATGTGCATCCTGATTATAGAGGTTCCATGACTCTTCAAAATTTTCGCGATAATTTGGATTCAGATTTAACTGGGGAAATAAATTTAATTCAAGATGTCAATTTAAGGGAATTAGTTCATATTTATAGTGATATTTTTGCAAAGCATAAATATGATGTGGGTAGGATTAATATTGAACCACAACGCGTTATACTAAACTCAGACCTACCTATATCTTTGAGGCCCTACCGAACATCTCCTCTAGAAGAAATAGAAATAAAAAACCAAATTCAATCATTGTTAGCAGCCGGACTGATAAAGGAAAGTAATAGCCCCTATTCTGCCCCTGTTACACTAGTTATGAAAAGAGAGGAAGGTAAAAAAACGCGATTATGTATAGACTATAGAAAATTAAACGCAATAATTAAAAATGATGCAGAACCCTTGCCCCGTATCGATGGAATTTTAGATAAATTGAGTAGTGCTCAGTATTTTTCAACTTTGGATTTAGCCTCTGGCTACTGGCACGTACCAATACATCCATCCGATACAGAAAAATTAGCATTTGCAACCAATTTTGGACTTTTTGAGTGGCTCGTGCTCCCTTTTGGCATAAAAACGGGCCCTCCCATATTCAATAGAACCATTCGAAGAATCCTTAATAAATATAAAATCGACTTTGCGTGCCACTATTTTGATGATATTATAATTTTCTCTTCCTCATTAGAAGAACATTTAAACCATTTAGCTCAAATTTTTGACATTTGCAAACAAGAAAACATTAAACTTAAACTTTCTAAATGTAAATTAGGCCAAAATAAAATCAATTTCTTAGGTTATGAAATCACTAATGGAACTATAACACCAGCAAATGCCAATATTGAAACCATCAAAAATTTAAAACCTCCTTCAAATGTGAAAGAGTTACAACGATTTCTAGGTTCCATTAATGTTTACCATAAATTCATAAATAAATATGCTGAAATTAGATATCCTCTGAACCGATTACTTAAAAAAGACACAATATGGGAATGGAACTCAGAGTGCCAGGAGTCTTTTGAAAAATTAAAAAATTCTTTAATTGCAAAACCCATCCTCAAAATTTATGATCCTAAATTACCTTTACATATGTTTGTAGATGCCTCTCAGATAGCAGTAGGTGCCGTTCTAAAACAACCTGATAAAGAAAATTTCTTACATCCTATTGCTTATCATTCTAGAATTTTGAAGAGTTATGAGCAAAATTATTTCATAACTGAATTAGAATGTTTAGCTATTATAGATACTCTTGACAAATTCTATCATTACTTTCATGGTGTCAAGTTTACAATTCATACGGACCACGCATCTCTAGTATGGTTAAAGAGTGTTAAAAACTTAAGAGGTAGGCTTTTTAGATGGTCGCTCAAACTTAGTATGTTTGATTATGAGATAAAATATGAAAAGGGTTCAACAAATGTCGAAGCAGACATGTTGTCACGAAATCCTGTTTGTCATTTTAATCAACATATTAGTTTATTGCTAGATAGGAAAGAAAATATAGAGATGCAAGACAAAGACAATGTTTGTGACAAAAAATATAAAAAAGAGAATGGAATTATTATAGTTCAGAAAAAGGGATTAAAAAAAATTGTTGTACCAATGAAATTAAGAAAAAAATTACTCCATATTGCTCATGATAATTTTGGGCATTTAGGGATTCAAAAAATGCTTAATTTAATATCTCCCAACTATTATTGGCCTAATATGACAATAGACATTACAGAATTTGTTAAACATTGCGATACCTTTCAGAAAAATAAAAAACCAAAACAGAAAAGATTCAGCTTATTACAAGCTATGCCAGCAACAGATCAACCTTTTGAATGTCTTTCTATTGATACTGTTGGTGGATTTAACTATTACAACTCAACAAAAAAATTCTTACACATAATAATAGATCATGCAACTAGATTTGTTTGGGCTTTTCCCTCCAAAAATGTTACCACTGAAACATACACTAACTGTTTAAAACAAATTTTCAATATCAAAGCACCTCAAAAAATACTTAGTGACAGGCATAAATCTTTCAGATCTCCAAGATTTAAGAAATTCCTTAGAAATCATCATGTTCAACAGCGTTTTACATCCGCACATCATCCTCAGACCAATGGAAAGGTAGAGCGCGTTAATCAGACTATAGTTACCAGGCTTAAATGTAAAGTTAATTCCACTTCTTCTAAAATACCTTGGACTAGATTATTAAACCAAGTCATCGAAGAATACAACAATACGCCCCATTCTATCACCAAGTTCCCACCTGCCTATTTATTTTATGGTCAATTGCCTTATGAATGTCCTTTAAAACAAAATTATTACCCATCAGTAGACAAAGCCCTCAAAATTGCGAAAGCGCGAACTCAGGAATTTCACCTTAAAAGTAAAAGGCTCTATGATCGAAATTTTGTCGAATGCCCATTAAAAATACAAGACTCTGTAATTTATGAAGAATTTAAATACCCTAACACTCGAAAATTAGAACCTACTTTCTCTGGACCATACAAAATTATAAATAAACTTTCTGATGTAACTTATGAAATAGATAAATTTAATTATGAGACAGGACAGAATTCCGTTATTGTGCATGTTTCTAAATTAAGACCCTATTTTTCACCAGAAGATTTTAAACTGTTTCGTGAGCAAGTTAATATTACAAATTTAAAATTTTTTCGCCAAAACTAACCTTTATACTATCTTAATTTTCTTATAATAATATTCCGTACTTACTTCAAATTATTAAATTAAAATCTTGTTTCTAAATCTAATCTGTTAATCCTTATGCAGACGATATAAATTCTTAATTTGCCTTAAAAAACATTATTCCAGTATGCGTAAATTTAAAAAGATGGCTCTAAATTAAAAATATTCTTAATTAAAACTTTATTTCTTAATATTCCAAATAAAACTGATTTCTTCTATATTTTTATCAACCCTTTTTAAGAAAGTCTTATTAAATTTATTCCAAAACCATACCTTTCAAAAAATATCATTATTTTATTTTATCTATTTATTTATTTTTCCTATGTCAACCTTTGATGTGTGCATATTAATAAATTCATTTCTTTTCTTTTTCTCTTAAAATTAATCATTTATAAAAATCGTCTGCCTAAGATATTTAAAATTCTGAGTCAATTATAAATTGGTTAAATAATATTTTTTTTAAAATAAATTTATCGTTTGTGGAAAATAATCTCGTAGCTGGACAAGAATTCTGTTTACATAAAAGAATGATGGTTTGAGGTTACAGAATGTTCCAGAACTTTTTTTTTAGTTTAAAAAGGTGGAAGTCTCGAGATGAAAAAGAAGATTTCTTGGGTTGCTTCTTCGATGAGGACAGCTCGCTGAAATAATGATGGAATTTTTGCAAAAGGAGCTTTTCCTTCCTCATTATTACGAATTTAATAAATGAATTTACAGCAGCCCATGACTAATTATTGGATCTTCTACATTTATTTATTTATTTTGTTTTTTCCCTCGCTTGCCATGACTGTGTGTTTCTTTTTAACCAGTGGAAATAATTCGAGTTCTCCTTAAATCGTCACATATATATATATATGTATATATTTTATCGAGGATTCCCTTAAAGATCTGTAGATTACAAAAAGAAAAACTCTCGAAATAAACATAAAATTCTCAATTATCATGTAAGACACAATTGTAAATAAATAGAATGAATTTCAAATGCGTACATATCTGTCTATTACTTTATTAGATAGTATCTTCTTTTTGCTAAAAGATATATTTTTATCAGATTTTTCTATTTTTATTCATATCATGCATTTCGATTTCAGGAAAAGTTGTCTTCAGATGGTCTTCAGATCACAGAAACTTACCTCGCAAATTCTAGATCGGACATTGACTTTTACGTATTTCTTCCAGCGATGAGGTCTACAAATGGAAAAAAATTATCTTTAGCGGTTGTTTGCGATTCAGATGACTCAGAGCTCTTCTATGCAGAACTGGTAGGTGCCATCTTCTAAATTCCTTCATAATTGCGCATAATATAAGCACTTGGCCTTGTTACTCCAACAACCTTATTTAACTAATGCGTTGCCGACTTTCACGTAAAAAGTATAATTTTAGAATTATTTTGAAAAAAAAAAAAAAAAAAAAAAACAGAAAAGATCAGTTTTTTTGACTGATTTTTGAGACACGCTTAGCACAGTTTGAGTACAAATTTATATTCAGTATCTTCTCTGTTGTGCAATCGATAACGAAACTCTACAACAGAAATCTGTTTGTGAAATCGTTCATCATGCTCGTCGCTAATTGCTTCCATATTATCTGAGAAAATGTCATTGTGAAAGTGCAAGAAATTTAGCTTTAATGATTTGTGACAATTTAGATTTTTAAAATTATTTAAGATATTTTGAACTATACACTTTTAGCTTTGTTCTTTACTAAGAAATTATGCGTAACGTCCTTGAATGAAAGCCATGCGTCTTTTTCTACCATCATAAGAATACTTTCAAACTGATCTTTTTTTCATAATTTTTCGAATGTGTGAACCTACGCCTTTTTTTTATTTTGGCATCCAATATTGATGGGAACAAGTTTCGGATAAACGCAAATGCTTTACTATCTCGATTAAGAGTTTCCACGAAATTTTTTATCAATCCCAACTTGATATGGAGTAGTAGACATAATATGTCTACTGGTGCTGCAAGGAGGTTGGTTAATTGCATTTTTATCGCCAGGTTCTCAAGGACTTTCGAGAAACCACTTTTTACTCAATAATGTTTATATTTTGCACGATTATCCTATTCATAGATAAAGCATGAATATTTCGTGTAACCTTGTTGCATTTACAGCAAAATTGAAATAGCTTTTCAAACAAATTTTCCACTTAAAATCATTGCATTTGAGTACAAATAATAGTTTCTTCAGAGTATCATACGTTTCTTTTAATGTCTGAAGCATATTCTATAGGAATTCAGTTGAACTTATTTCTAGTGTGAAGCTGTGAAAGAGTACTTCTTTAGACCCACCTTAGACGCATCAAAAAAAAAATTCCATTTCTCTGGTTTATGACATAGGTCTAAAGATGCCATAAGGCTTGAAATGTCGTTGCAAAAGCATATTTCACCATCTTTTTTATAAAAAAGTATGAAGTATATATGTCTGTCACGGCACAGTATTCAGAAATACGTACATCATTAGTACGTACATTACGTGCACTGATCAACACATTTCACTCCTGAAGATTTGATCCTTGAAATTCGGTTTTATTTTAACTTAACCACGCTCAAGGCCATTCAACTCTTGCGTTATTATATGAGGCTTCAAATATCTTTATGGTGGAATGTAATTAATTTGTTTTATTTTCATTACTATTAGATGGCATGCATTCTTCTTCAACTGAAAGGCTGTAATTTACAGGCAACTGTGGCACAAGAAGCACATCAGTGTGATGTACTGGCTTCAGAGCAGAATCGATGTTGGGATACTGGATATACTTCTGCTTTTTAAAAATAATTCCTTTTGCTGTTGGAATCATACAATAATAACAATTTTCTGAATGATGTCTACTTTCCCTCCAGATGATTGACATGGCGAAAGGCACTAACGTCTCCTTTCCTTTAATCCATTCTCGAAGTCGGTAGAACATTGCAAACAACAAAAGTGTGGTGTCTATGGCTTATACTGAGCGCCAATTATGCATCCAAAATAATATTTATAGGCAATTTTAATTAAATAATAATGTTTCTTCTGAGAGTAGTGCTCATAAATTCGCTACAAATATAGCAGAAACTATCTCTGGAATTAACACTCTTACGAAACTTTTTAAACGCTTTCATTCGTCAGATAATTAAATGATACAATCATCAGATTTTTCACGAAATATATAAAAAAAAAATCTTTATGGCATCTCAATGTCTGACGAAACACATCTTATTGGCAGCTAGATGCATTATAAATAGCACATATTTCGTTTTCAGCGTGAATAGACTGTAGAAACGAAGTACTTTAAAAGACAATTAAAAAATAAATAAATAATGAGGTATATTTAAAGACACATATTTCGGAAATGGAATCCAACTTCATCTTTTTTGTGAATATTTCCTAAAATCCCCATTGGTATGGTTACTTAAATCTGTTAAAATTTTCCAAGAAAAAATTTCTTGATTATCAGTGTTATTATTATTATTCATTGGTATGATTTAACATAATTTCAGTACCAAATAATATAAGGGAAAGTGCTCTTTTTTTCATCAGTTTTATTCATCATTAATTTTTATTTTAGAGATTTTCTGTACGGGATACTCCAAAAATGCATATACTAATTGTGAGTTGTTGTTTATATGACGGTCGTTATTTACACGAGGGATATAGAACCAGGGAAGGGGGGGGTGCCCTTCCGTGGCAGTCTCTGTAAGGGAACCCCACGGCATTAACGTAAAGATTGCCAAGATTTAAAGAAAGCTATGGAAAACTTCGAACGATTAGGTCGACGGGCATGATAGGATTCGAACTTAGTACATCCCGTCCACCAATTTCACCCTCCAAGCGTCTTGCAAAAGGGTAAATTTGTAATGTTGTTTTCTCAACATTTTGCTTTAAAAGAAAATATGATTCTTTCAACATTATATAAAAAAAAAACTTTATTATAAGCATGAATGTAATCTTCCAGAGTATGAAACATTCTTCGATGTCTTGAAAATTCATTAAATCTATAGAATTATAGTATTTTATAAAATTGCTTTTATTGCAGTGAAAACTGGAGCTTAGTATACGGAATATTCCAGACGTTCCAGACGCTTAGAGGGTTCAAGAGCAGAACGACTGATGAGAACACCTGCTTTAAGAACTGGTATAGTATACTACATAAAACAATTTTTATGCATGAAACAAGAATAGCAATCCATTTATTCGAGTTAACTATTGTTCGTTACCCCCGAGGCAGAAATATAGTGACACGGCGAAATAAATTGTAGCATTGTCGCAGAAAAAGAAAAAAGATTATATCTGATAAATATCAGACTATACCTGATTTTTTGCGATTCGCTGTGATTTTTCTACATTGATAAAAATTATCAGAACAGTCTTTTAGCACAAATTAATTGTACTATAATAATAAACCATTAGTAAAATTTAACTATATAGTATTCTTTTTTTCTTTTTTCAATCAGTAAAGTCTATATAAAATTTGTGCTGTGAATTTTTTTTCCACTTTTAGAATGCTTTATGATATTTTAAAAAGTTTTTCCCGTACATATGTGATAGTCCGTTCAACGCCGAACGAGTCAGTTAGTTTTTTTTAAAATAAATAATTAAAAAATAAATATTTAGCCAAAAATATTTCCTCCCACTTGATTATTTGATTTATTATTGATATTGATTCATTAAATTTAGGTTTTTGACATTTTTTAAATGTAATGTGCAAACATAAGACAATAGTATAAAAAAAACTATAAGATTTTTTTTTGCATATTAGTTATCACGGCAGAAAAAGTTGGCTGTTAATGAAACATGTCGGGAAAAAAACTGCCACAGGGGCGTAAGTATGCCAATATTTTATTTATGACAAAAATGCATGTCATTCCTAGATTTAATAAGTTGGAAATTGCATGTCAAGCGTAGCAAATGAGAAGCGTTCGTACTGTAACGAACTTTTAGGAATACTCAGATCCTTGTGTAATAGCATACAGTACTTCGAATACAGTGTAGTACCCGAAATCGTTGTGTGTCCCTGTAAATATTATCCTCTTTCTATTATGTAGGAAATAACTTGAAGTAAATCTCAGTAATTTATATATATTTCATACAATGTGAAATAGTTTAATATAATTAAAATGCCCCCCCCCTCATACCATTATCGAAATACTTTTGTGTAGATCTGTAAATTAATAATAAATTTTCTTTACACCACAGATTGTACAGAATGTATATTTTAGTATATATTTCATAGATTCATATTAATTTTATTATGTTCGGAAGAATATGACATCATTAAAATGCACTTGAAACTATTTTTCCCTTTAGCCGTAATGTAACGGAATACTTATGATTGTTCCAGTAATTAGACTATACATCTGGCTGTCATAAAATTTGAAATGACTCGACAAAAATATGAAACAATTATATATTTAAATTTCAAACAATTCGTTTGGGTACTTTTTTCTATGTTATATGCGAGCATACGCTATGTTATATGCGACGGCCGGACTGAACAACGACTAGAGGTGCTACGTATTTAGATAATTACGAACGTACCTAAAAATGTGAAACGATTGATGGTTCTACACTTACCACTATGTGTCAATTTTTAGTCTTCATAGATATCAATAATCGTTCATTTTTTCGTGTATAAGTAAATATAAATACGTAGAACGTATAGACATTGTCTGTTTCGTCCGTTTGTTGCTTATAACAGCACAAAAACTACCAAACCAAATAGATCGTAGAATGCAGGAAAATTTAATGCAGGGCGTTTTAGTACAGTTGTTACAAATTTTCTGAGAGAATCGATAAATAGAGTACACCTACACGATGAAAAATCGCATAGCAATGTATGATCGGAAATGTTTTCCTGGTGCGGTAGTGACTGTACAAAACATAAGGAAGAAGTGCATGAACAGGGTGAGAAAATATTTTTATTATTCTTAATACAGCAAGAAACTAAGAAATAAGAACAAAAAAGATAGACAATGATCATCATCAGAGAAGGTTTTCTACATTATGACTACGGGTCGAGATGCAGGCTCACATCACGGGAGCCGATTGTTGCAGCAACTGGGAGCCGCAAAGTTGGCACGCGCACACATTGGTCTGCCATCTGTTCGAAAATCGAAAAATCGATTTGACTTATTTTTTGGAAAGAATATTTTCATTAATCATTTCTAAACCGCAACTGAAAAAAATTCTATTATGATTGAAATTTACAGAAAAATATAAGCTAAATGTACGTTTTTTAGCACAGAAGTGTTTTTTTTCTTCGAAATTTTGTTTTTAAAATGTATAATGAAAAGTAAATAAAATAAATAGTAGAAATATTTATGTCTATTGACTAGTTTTTTTTTTATTATTTATAGTTATTTCAATGCATAATCTACTATTTTTAACAAAGAAATATTTTTTCGTTCCGATAAATAGGTGCGAGCGGGATTCGTTTTCACATCGAAAAATCTCAAATCCCGCATGCTGCCAACCATGCTATGGAGCCGCTACCAAAGAAGGAAATTACAATGGTACATTGTATACAATTAATCAACGCATTTTCAGGAATTCAGAGAAAAAGCTTTGGAAATGAAATTTTTTTAACCCGGGAGAACTCGCGCCGGGCCTGACAGACCCAGTATGCATGCTATTTTTACAATTATCACCACTATTATCATGAAAGTAATCTTCAAAATACTTTTTTGCAGGAATTTTAAGAAATGTCTCCAATTAAACAGGATGACGACTATTATTTGTATTTATTGATGACAAACTAAAAATCATTCATACCCTATCCCTGCGCGAGTTCTCCCGGGTTAAATATATAACGTGGAACAAAAACGGTTAAAGTAAAAGATAACTTCAAAAACGCTCATCATTATGATTTGGAGATACTGACACATAGTCTAGAGCAGTGGTTTCCAACCTATGAATTGCGGAATAGAGATTAGTCACAAAAATCTATCTTTTATTTAATTTGTTAAAAAAAGTAACAAATACAATGTTTTAAAACCATGGGGCGTTCTTTTCAAATATCTCACTCAAATTTTAATATTTTTGCATAGGATAGCTCAGATTGATTTACAACCGGGCTAATTTTTACTTTTTCGATTTTGGTTACATATTTTTAATATTATGATAGTTTCAATTTCAGAACCGGTCTTAACCGGTTTCGAAAGTTAAAGTAATTTTTAAAAAAATCTGAAATCAAAATTGAAGAAGTAAAAACTAGCCCGGTTGTAGATCGTCCTCAGCTATCTTATGCAAAAAGAAAAAAAAATCATGTAAAAATATTAAAATTTGAACGAGATATTTGAAAAGAACGCCTTCATAGACTTAAGACTATCATCCGAGTATTTTTCAATGACTAGTGTGAGGCCTCAAGCAAAAACTCCGTGAAAAAATGGTGCTACCTTAACCCCTTAACGCGCAGTGTTGCCGGGTCGGCAACACCTAAAGTTCCCCCTGTTTAGAGACACAAAAACTCCGTGAATATTTCAAAAACTACTCTAATGGTTACTTTAAATCTTTCTTATGAGTTCTAGATGGCAGCACCACAGAGATCAAACTCTACTGTTTTTAAATAATCGGTAAAATGTTTTACTGTAATACGCGCTTCACAGCAATGCTCTTCTCACTGCACTTATCAATGCTTTACTTATGGGAGGTTACCACTTCGGCAACAGCTGTATAATTAAAATGGTTCGTGCAATCTTTACAAAACAATACCTGTGTACTCCTCTGGGCCTATATAGATTGCCTAATTAATTTTTTCTTTAAATTCCAACTTTAAAGAGTAGTGCGCCGGAAAGGGTTAAACAATCAGTTAGTATTATGTAATGACCTAGTCGTGAGATATATCAATAGTTGCGCATTCGCTTTGAAAAAAAATCCTTAATTTCCATCTCGATGAATGTAACAGCAGAATATCCAGAAATTCTTAAATCAGCTTTGAGGTCTTGATCGGTTTGAACATAAAATAGCCGCTGTTACTATTTTTTGAAAAATAACTACAGCAACAAATTACATTTAGAAAGGGACTTAAGGGTTAAAATTATAGACTAACTCTGATGTAGATGTCCTCATAAGTAAACACCAGTGCTAAAAATTTCACTGATTATAAAGTGTGTTTTGATGAAATTATAATTAAACGTATTTTATTATATATTTGTTGATTTAGTCGTTATTCAACTTCAGACATTGGGACTTCCAGTTCTTATTTTTGTAGATAGTACATTCGTTATAAGAAAATTTTCTTTTTTCAATAGGTTAAGGTAGCCGATAGTTTACAGAGGTCATACAAAATTTCCAGACTGATATTAGATACAACCTTATATTAGATAAGTCACGAAAAAAATATTTTACTTAAAGGTTAGTCGTTTACCAATAAAGGTTTGAAATCACTGGTCTAGAACACAGTTCTATAGATCTATATAATGTATATATACAATATAAAGAAAATATAAAGGAAAAATATATAAATATAAATGCAAAGAAATGGTATGATAAAATTATACAAAGTTATATTCTCTACAAGTCCCAGAACTTTTTTTTATTCTTTTTATTTCTGAGAAAATGCAGATGAAAAATTGAAAATTTTTGAAATAAACATTGGGGCCGTCCATTAATCATGCGAGGCTCGAGGGGGGGGGGGGGAGGAGGGGTCCATAAAAAAATCACGAAACATCACAAGGGGGGAGGGGGGTGTAGTAATATATCACGAGTATTTATTTTTTCGGCAAATGCGCGATACTGAACCGAAAAGCGGCGTTTCGTGTATTTATTTTTTCGTCAAACGCGTACAATGTCGAAAGCGGCTTGTAGTGTGACCTTGATTTACCGTTGCCAGGCAACGAACGAAGTGAAGTTCCCGCGAGAGAGATTCTCTGCGTAGTGCGCGAAAATGATGACGCCGAGTGGCTTGATGAAACCGATGTTAATCTTCAACAAATCACTGTGCCTACAACTAACTTGCAAGATGCTTATCCAGTTATTGGTGTTGAAGAAAGTCTTGCTAATCCGTGGTCTGAGGACACTGTAAATTAAATTATGTTTATGTATTACTACAAAAAAGTTTTTCGCATTTCTTTCATTATTTTTATGTCAGTCCAAAACAACTTGCAACCTTTCTGTTTACCTCTTAAGGTTATTATTGTAGTTTTTTTTTTTTTTTCTATAATAAAATTTGATGATACTTGAACCTGTATTTTATAATAAATATTCTAAAAAAATTAAGATTCTTTGTAGGTACTAAAAAATACACGTGATGTAGGGTTGGGGGGGGGTAGTCTTGAACCTCACCATGTATCACCAAGGGGGAGGGGGGGTTAAAAATGCCAAAAAAACATCACGTGATTAATGGACGGCCCCATTGGTACTTGGAAGGAAACACTTTCAACTGACATTTTGATAATTTATGAAGCTTAATGTATTCTATCACAACAATATTTTTAAAAAATGCAAGCTTTTTACAGAGCAAAACAAAACAACTTTTTTTAATATATAACCTTATGAAAAACTAAAGAACTATTTTTATGTTGATTTTAGTTCTTAGTTGAATTTAGTTTATGTTTGACAATAGAAAAATTATTGAATTAAAATATTTAAATAAACAAAAACTTCAAGTTTTTTTTAACCCTAGATATTTTCTATAGAACAAACTTGTTTTTATACTGGCATGCTTTCTCTTTAAAAATTACATCATTTGCACTAGCTAAACCATTTCACCTTTAAGATCCTTTAGAACAATCTTAAATAATATTTATAGAAAAGTATGCATATGACATCACGGCTGTACAAAAAGCAATGTCTTCATTTAAGAAACTCGTCAACGCAAATCAAATATCTAATTATTCATATGCCTTCATTCGTTTATAACGTTAACATGAATACTGAAAAATGAACATAATTTATAATAGCTCCATATTCTATCGGAAATCATTCATTTACAATTTCCCCAGATTCGATGTTATTTTACAAGGATTAAAGAAAATGCTTTCTTTCAGCTTTTTGGTATTAATTCAGAGCATGTGGAGGAAATAAGCTGCATATATATTTTTCAGGATGCATTTTTGTAACGAGAAAGTGAACTAAAAATCACTAAATCGAGTTAAAGATATAAAACAAAGACAAAAATAATTATTCATAGAGTTTTACAAGATGCATAATCATAGCATAGCACATGTTTTAGTTAAAAAAAAAAAAAAAGTTTTGGTTTATATGAGAATATAGCAATAAAATGATAGAGTAAGCGGATATTTTTCTTTTACAAAAATACCAACATTGTGCCACCAGAATTGTCATAAAAACTGATAACTTGAAAACTAATTAATATTTTAAAATTGATACCACTTTTGATATCCCTGGATCTATACAGATATTGGTATTAATTTGAATACCCAATGTTCCATACTACAGAAAAATAGCTGCAGAATACAAACAAACAGTCACTTTTAACAATAACAGATAATTAAAAATACACCATAAATTATTTTTACACATAAATAATAATGTAACATAATTCCTTTGAGTTCATCTGCAAGGAGAAAAGTGAAACTAAAAATTTTAGTTTACTTTCTGTTTTGCAAAGAGAAAGTAAATTAAAATTCATTGAACTGATTTATATGAACAAAACAAAAACAATGATAATTATTCACCGAATTTTATAACGTGCATTAATCTTGGCATAGCACACACTTTAATCTTTAATTTAAAAAGTTATTTTTAATTGCAATGAGAAAATGACAACAAAATAAGAATTTTTTCCAATATTTTCCATTTCATAAAAAATGCTAACACTGCAGAAATGTCTTTAAAAAAATTAACTTCAAAATGAATGCACATTTTGTTATTAAGACTACTTTTTGATGTTACTGGATCTATGAGGATAATTAGCGTTAATTGAGTAAATAACATACTATATACAGGAGGAGTAGCTGTGAAATACAAACAGACAGTCACTTTTTGCAATAATAGGTCATTAACAAACAGTGTAAATGATTTTCCCCATTCGTAATAGAATCCCTTTGATTGCCTTGGTAAACGAACTATAAAAGCTATACTCCACTTTGTATACTTCATATATTATGACAAACTTTAATAATATATCAATTATATGAAAATATGAGTACATTCACGCAACTTTGAACATAGAAAGGAACACGTGGACAGAGAGACAAGCAAATCCAATTCATATGCACTTTTTGACTATCCTCGAAAGCATTAAAACAGAATTTTTTAAATGAAAAACATCGAAATTGATGTGTAAGCATGCGTTGGATAGTAAGAAAATTCAAGAAATGACATAATTTTCGAGTAATCAATAACTTGCTGTCCAGATTTACATAAAATCAATTTAACATATGACAAAATCAGTAACCAAGGGGTACAAGTGACGAAAATTGAATTTGGAATAAATTGAGTTTAAAGATAATTGATGTTAAATTTAAACCGGTTTGAAATGGGAAACTGTCACTTGTTTCATTGTGGTCTTTGAAATCTTATTTGAATAACTGTGGAAAAAGTAGAGTACAATTTTTTTTAATTTATAATTAATCAATATTGATTATTGTTTCGTAAAAGTGGTTTTTCTCTAGAACGCAGCCCATAATTAGAGAACCATTTATATTTATTTACCTAAAAAAGAAAAACATCTTTTCAGATCATCTATGCACTTAGTTCATATTTTTAAATTTTGTCATTTGTGCCCCTAGCTTCTGGGATCCTCATATCTAAGAATAAAATAAAATTTCTTATTTTGAAAGCATATAAGTAAATATAAATACATAGAACGTATAGACATTGTCTGTTTCGTTCGTTTGTTGCATATAACAGCACAAAAACTACCAAACCAAATAGATCATAGAATTAAATAAGAAATAAAATTTAATGCAGGGTGTTTTAGTACAGTTGTTACAAATTTTCTGAGAGAATAGATAAATAGAGTACACCTACACGATGAAAAATCGATATATTACTAAAGCGAATTTTCAACATTAAAAAGTAAGTTTTAAAAGTACATTCAATATTGTTAATTACTAATAAATTCCTATTTTAGATAATATCAGGGGTCGCAGCGTACCTAAAATTTTCGCACTTTTCTACCAGTATTTTAAATTAAATATCTTCCATTTATATTCTTTTAAGATCTACAATGAAATCTTAGAATAAATATTATCGTTCAAAAATTGTGATAGGAAAGAGTGAAAATTTTAGGGACGCTGCGACCCCTGATAATATGTTCATGGATTACTTTCCTGCAGATAAAATTATGCTATCATAATTTAGGTATTGAAAAGTTCTATTACAAACTAGTATTAAGAGTTTGAAATGTTATAAAAAGTAGATCAAACTATTAAAAAAGTTAAACATATAAGTACAAATACAGTGCTTGTAAGAACTATAAGGACAGTAAAAAATATTATTTCATTTTTTATAAATTTCAAAACAAATTAAACTTTTTTTTCCTTATATTAATCATTAAGCTCAAAAGCTAATAAAAAAGTCAACAAAATTCAATCGTGAGTATTTTATTATGAAAATAAGGTAATTGTCAAAAAACAATATTTTTGCCTGTGTAAAAACTTTAAAGACAGCAAAATAAATTTAATATAGAAACTGAAGAAACAAAAATTTAATGTATTGTGCATCCACCTATGAGATTGATGATTGCAAATATTCCATCATTCCTCAACATCATTAATTTTTAGCACAGTTCGGGACTGGTTTTATGTAATTAATCTTCAATTGAAGATCTGAGTTCTGATGCTGAAGAAAATGCCTTCCATTAAAAAAAACTCATCCTGTGGATCTCCCCATAAGTTATCAATAGGATTAAAATGAGGATTTCTGAGCAGCCATTGTACAACTTCAATATCTTTAAAATTTTCAATTTTCTTATGGAACTTAAATTTTTTTCTCATGACTTGTGTGGATAGGTACATTATCTGTCTGTTATATCTGGGTTTTTTCCTGTCAAAAGAGTTACAACAAATCAAATATGGTAAAAAAGTATTTGTATATGTGTCTTCGAATTAAATTTTCCTGAAAGATATATAAGTGACATCATGTCGTTGAATGAAAAGCAGCCCCATGTTGCAATGAATCCACCCCTAATTGATGTTTTAATAAAATCTCTTTTTATTTTCTTAAATAAATTTAATTAATTTTCTCCGACGAAAAGAAATGAAACTTAAATGATCTTGATGACTGAAAATATTATTGGGACGATTTTAAAAAAGAAAGAGATATTATTAAAACATCAGTTAGGTGGTAGATTCATTGCAACATGGGGCTGCTTTTCGTTCAACAATGTGATGTCACTTATATATCTTTCAGGAAAATTTAAGTCAAAGACATATATACAAACACTTTCTGACCATATTTGATTTGTTGCAACACTTCAAGCAAGAAAATAAAATTGATATAACAGCGAGACAATGCACCTATCAACACAAATTTTGAGAAAAAACTTCTGTTCTACAAGCAAAATATTGAAGCTTTGGAATGGCTGCTCATAAATCCTGATTTAAATCCTATTGATAACTTATGTGGAGATCTAATAGGAGGACTTCATAAAAATGGAAGGCATTTTTCTTCAGAATCGAAACTCAGATCTAAAATTGAAGAAGAATAAAAAAAAGCAATCCCAAACTGTGCAAAAAATTAATGATGTCGAAGAATGATGATATATTTGCAATCATTTAACCCCCCCCCCCCATAGCTATGTACGTAATACATTAAATACAGTAGACTCCCTCAAATCCACACAGTTTGAGACCAGAGGTTTGGGGAATTTAGAATTTTTTGGATTTCTAGTCATTGTTTTGTTTTCATGTTTTAAACAGTAATTTGAATGCAATTAATAATGCAATTTAGCCATTCTTAATAACCAAAAAAAGCTTGATTAATACATAAATATATTTGATAAGGAGATTGTGATTATCAATGATATCAGCAATTCTTGAACTTTTTTTCAGAAATAAATTTATTCTTCCTTCATGAAAAAACATGAATTCAGTAATATTAACAAAAATTACAAATTAAAACATACATAGAGTTTGTATAAAATTGAAAAAGTCAAATTTTTTATTCTTTTTATTTCTTTTCTGTCACAGATGTCAAGATAGGGTAACATCCACAGTAATTTGCATGCACCAATGATTGGCACATCCTACAAACATCTCCTAAAATAAGATTTATATCCAGTCTTTTAAAAATGCAAGACCATATACCAGTTATATGCTCATTTACGTAAAAGATTATAACTTTGATTTATGCTACTAGATAACAATAGTGCCTAGGAAAGAGAAACAAATATGGCTTGTATCAAATTAGCCATTTTTGCTGCAAATGCTTCTTCTTTGTCTTAAGGAAGGCATGCTTTTCAATTCATTATTATCTGATTTATAATATATTTTAAATTTTAATTGACAACAGTTTTGTTTAGTTAAAAAGGGTTACTTTAATTGTGTAAAAGTATTTTCGACACAAGTATTTGGATTTCTGAAATAATGATAGATGCCAATTAATGGTGCATCAATTTTGCTAGTTCCAAGTAATTGGCACCTATTCCAATTACAAGGAATTCGCAAGGAATTTGAGATTAAACCACTTATTTTGGAAGTATTTTTAAAGTTATAGACTAATTTTGTTTATCATTTGTTTTTATTTGAAAATATGAAACATTATCAGTAATTGGAATCCATTAAAGCTTCACATGACAATTACTGGGAACAGCATGAAAATTACTGGGTATTAATATAAGTATATTGTATTGTTTTAAAGTGTTCACATTTCAGACTAATATACTGATTTCTTACTCTCATAAACCTGAAATATGGCATCTTCATCTACAGTAAATCCATTTAAAGCGATTAAACCCAATGCAAAATGTAAAGTTTTTTTTTAATATAAACATGTGCCAATTACTGGATCACAATGTGTCATACATTGGTGCCCTAGGTGCCAATTACTGGTGATTTCAGCAACTTTTTATAAATATATTTTTATAAAAATACTTTTTCAACTTTTTTTTTTTTTTTTTTTTTTTTTTTTTTTTTTTTTTTTTTTGCTTTTAGTGGGTAAAATAGATGCACAGATATGCATTCTTTGATTTAAAAATATTTCCAAGTAAATACCTTATTTCTTTGTAATGAAAATTTAAGTAAGTTTAAAGACAAATTCTTAATGTGCCAATTACTGGGGATGTTACCCTACTTATTAACAGAAATATTGTACTAGATATTGTATACATTAAATACTAATTTTTTCCTAAAAGTCATTTAATCAAAAATGTCAATTTGTGGAGAATCCCTTATCATCCAGCAGTTTTTAGAGAGCAATGTAAAAACAGTTTACTTATAATAATGATATCTTTTTGAATTTTCACGATCTTTAATTGGATTTTGCTAATATTTCTGAAATTTGCGTTAAATTTGGTCAAAAACCCTGCATGATATAAACAAAAAACATACCAGAATTTTTGAATAACAAAAAAAAAAAAAAAACACTCTTTCTCCATGAATATACATACTATTCTTACAAAAATCAGTGTACATGTTGTGCAGTATCCACATATCTGTATTCTGCAGCGATAAATCATTTCATGCATTTTCATGTACAGGGTGATCCCAAATATTTCTGTTATTCTTTAATTTTTTATCGGCTCCCTAAATGCCCTGCTTATCAAATGAATGTTGATAAATACGAGGTCAGACATAATCTTCATAATCCTGAAGTTTCAGAAGAATGCAACAAGTATATTTTTAAATATTTGACAAAATGTCAAAAATTGAAAGTTTCCAAATACTAATTGGTAGATAATGTAAAACCATACAGAAAAGGCTTTAGTTAGATAGTTCAACAAGGATATATTTCATTGAAAAATGATATATAAATATATTTCAAAATTTGCTTTTCTTATGCAATAAAACAATCTTCATTCAATTTTTAAAATGTATCTTTCATTAATTGATATGTAAGGTACATAAATATATGTAGTTTGGTACTAACAAGGAAGGTCTCCATACTGGGCATACTCAGAACTTTATATATAAAAAAAATACAATTAAAGCACTTATGTATGTAATAAAGGATCAGTCAAAATTAGCGACGGAATCACAGCAGAAAGTATGTAAAAAAATAAAATTTTTCGAATATTTGGCTTAAAAAGAAAAAAGAGTCGTGCGATTTAGCGAACAGCTTTTTTTCTTGTCAAATGCAAACGATTATAATGCAACTCAAAACTGTTAGATATTTAGAATGCGTGTAAATGGTATTTAATGAATTTAAACATAAACAATGAGAGACTTTAATACATTATATACTTATTATATTACAAATATATATTACTTGTTGAAGTAGTTATTTAATTAATCACAGGAAAAAATGTATTCACAGATTTAAAAAAAAATTATATTGAGAAAAATTATCTTCACACATTTAAGCGTATTCAAAAATAAAAGCCAGATGTTTCCGTAGCAACAAAATCTAATCGACAATTCTCAATTAAACTTTGAGCTTGAAACAACTTTAATTAATTTAAATTATGAATTTCGTGTTAAATCTCACTTTTTGATGATTAAATTTGAATATAAATACATATAAATATCGATATAACAAAATAAAACAAACTAAAACTTACAAAAGTAAAGTTATTTAAATTAAATTTATCAAAATAAGTTCAACATGAAACTTTTTTTTCCCTTGAAGTGTATTTGACATAAAGGATTTTTTTGAAATTACATTGCACTGCCAACCGGCGATAAATCGCCAAATAACAAAATTTTCATTATTTTTTTATGGATATTGAAAGGAGGTTCTGCCGAAATTTTTTTATAAACCTATATATCCACACGAGAAGAACATTCTGTATTTTTTCAGATTTTTCAAGGTATGCCCATAAGAAGACCTTCCTCATAAGCATGAAGGCATACTTTCATTCTGCTTATAGGGAAAACTTAGGAAGATTATTGTCACATTTTGTTTATGCTATAGATTAAAAAAAAAGAAGAAAATGTATAATGTGCATAAAGTTGTTTAAAATATAAATAAAAAGAATATTGCCCAGTTAAACTGATGGCATTGAGCTCACAGGCTACGCATACTGATTCCGGACGCATTACAGCCTT